>JARHVA010002391.1:1262500-1367500 GCA_037957365.1 Torreya grandis | reverse complement strand
ATATTCTTAGCATAAGATCATATCAAAATATTCATAGATCATAATGTATCTTCAGATCTACTTACACAAATCTTTAGAGTTTGACTAAGGATATTCATAGAGAGATATTAGGTTGCCTAGCTTCCTTGTCATATCATGAATACAAGCTCATACCCACACAACATATCTTTGTCATAAATTCTCTTCACTCATGCCATAAATCCTCCAATCCATAAAAATGACATCTTTATTATTAATACATAATGATAACATGCACCTTGGACATCAATGATAAGTCTAGCATCAATGACCATGCTCAACAATAGTGTCATGAAGTGATGCATATAATACATATTTTTATGTGTCAAAATGTTGTATAATATATAAAATAAAAAATGTGGCTAAAGGGACACTGATCTGATTGACAAAGCTATAGCCACGTGTTTTACTAACCTAACATGCTTTGGGACCCCTTGTGGACATCATAGCATGGACTATAGGGTTTACTATGAGCATATAACTAGTGGTAAGAGTGAGATAGTAGATATATGGGTAAGGTTTGGAAGTAAGAGGGATAATAAAAACTAGTGAAGTTATGATATGTCTAGTAGTGATAGTTAAGGAATCAAAGTGAACCAAAGAGAAATAGGCATCTAAAGGATATTTTTAATTTTAGGTGATGTGTTTTTATCTTATGTATTATATCCTCTATGTGTGTAATGATATATGTCTTAATTGAATTCTAAATAAGATGAAAATAACATGCTATAAAGATTATGAAACTTTAAATAAGTAATAAATAACATATGTCATTATTATTATGATTAGAGAAAATAAAAAATCAAAAGATATAGGGATATAATATTTGAGTATCAGGTTTTAGAAGGATGGAAACATAAAACTTAAAGATAGGCTAGGGTTAGGGAACTATTTAAATTAAGGTTCACTAAGTGATTTATATTTTTAAGATTATGGAATGTAACCCTAGGTTGATAAAGAACTGAGTAATAAATTAGGGAATAAAATAAGATAATATAAACAGCCACTAATTTGCACAATAATTAATTTATTTAAATATCCTATAAATAGTAATGAATTAGAAAGGGTGTAGTTAGCTTACAAATATGATTGATATGGATAAGTGGTGGGTTAGGAAGTGATATAGGAGTAGGGTAGAGTTTCATCAACAAAGAACATGTGTCATAACCCTCTTTGGATAATAGCATGGCCCCTTTTCTAGTAGCACATTATGCTATAGACCTTCTATGCCATGCTAATGACCATGTCAAGGTGAAGCAGTGAAATTATGGGTACACTTTTAATCTATTTTTGGAAGTTTATGATTAAGACTTGGATCATTGTTTGTTCTTCACTTTCACTAAATTCACTATGAAACCCTAAGCTTCCATGCTTTCTAGGATTTTGATGAACAAGTGGAAGGAGAGTGGTGTTAGTAGGGTAGGTTGGGCATGACCTCAACACCCCATGTGATGAGCACTACCTACATACCAATACCTCAAAAGGTGATAAAGACCGATGTAGTTCTCCCAATCTAAGTGCTATTACAAGTGAGAGTGATGCTAGTATACATAAGTATAAATTCTAATTTGAACACTTTGAGTGTGAATTGAGACTAAAAGTGTAAATGGATGTATGAAAATATAGGGGTAAATATTGATCAATAACCTTATTTTTCATAATTATTTTTAGTGTGTTCATGAGAATTTCCATTTATAGAATAAATGAATGAGAGTGGTCTTTATATAGTGTTTTGATGCTTGTTAAGACATGAAATGAGTCTAGGCTGACCATAAGATGATTTGAAAAGTGGAAAGATATCTGTTAGGGGAAAGGGAATCTAAGGGTCAATAGTGCTTCCCCATTTTCCAATAGCACATTGTGTTATATACTAATGGGGTTGTGCTATTGTATAAGTGGCTTATATGTGTGAAAAAGGATTGGGGGTGCTTAGGTGATGGATCAATGTAGATCTTGGTATATCTAGGCATGAGATGGATGCACATAAAAGCTAGAGAAAGATCAAAAGAGGACCTAAGATAGGTCTAGGTCTAAGATAAATATAGGGTGGTCTCAAGTGACACTCACTGCATTAAAATGGCACTTTATATGACTAAAATTAGGAAGTTAAAAATCATCATACTTTTTTTAAATTTTGATAAAATCATTGAAGGAAAAATAATCAATATATTTATATGTAGGTAGGTTTGAATATCAAACATATCTTCTAGATTTCCACCTAAAACTAAGTGCCTTTAACTATATCCTTGTATAAAAAAAGGAAAAAAACTATTAATCTATTGGGGATACCCATCAGGATGTAATTGACTTCAGACACCCATTGCTAAGATTTTAATTTTGACTTTTTTGGCCATAATTCTAAATTTTATACTAAATAACATCAAATATATTGAACATGTCTTATAAAATTATGCCTTTTAAAACAATGATGAAAATAAATTAAGGAAACTCATTAAATTTGAATAATAGTAAAGGTTTTACACTTAAATTAAAAAATTAGGTTATTAAAATAATTTTAATTATTATAACTATTTATTCCTTTTAAAAATGGATTATTATAGAGAATATGTATAATTAATTATTTTTTACCATTGGAAATCTTGGTGATTCATTGGAATAATATACTAAGGATGAAGGGTTAATTTTTCACACATAATTTTCTTGTTTATGGATCACAAGATTTTATCCAAACTCACTACTAAAAAATATTACACATAGTTTATCTAAAAGACCTTATTATCATTTAATGGACTGTGAAAACATGTAATATTTTAATGATACAAATATTTTCAACATCTATATTTAAATATTTTTGCTTATTTTTTTAACTATAACTAAACATCAATGGATTCAAGTAGTTCCCTTTAACAATAAAAATATGTCTATATATTATATTTTAAAAAACCTAGTAGCCTAAATATGCCTACCAAAACTGAAGGATTTAGTGAATTATTTATAGAGTTAATTTCAAGTTATTAATGATCTATTGTGGCCTCTTTACAACTAATATTTAAAAATAATAAGTCTACAATAATGGTGTTTTCTTACCTACTTATAGTAGCTGAATTCAAAAAAATATTAAACAAAATTTAAGCACATCTTTAAGCATATTTCTTACATTGTTTACTATTATCAGTCCTAACATTCCTACTCATATTATCAATATTCTGGAAAATCCCACTAAAAATATCATATTGGAAATGGTGGCATAGGAGTTACATTAAATAAAATTAGGATCCAAAAAAATATATTATTAAAAATAAATCTTTTCATTATTTAATATAATAATCTTTTCAATTGAAGCATATATATTTCTACACATAATTTTTACATTTTGAAAACATAAAGCCATAAAAAAAGAAGGAACTAATAATAGAACCTTGTTATTAGAAGGAGAAAACAACTAAATCCACCACCCATAGGTTATCCCCTTTCTCCATAACAATATTATCCTTATATTTTTATCTCTTTTTTGATTTATTCCTCTGTTCATGTCTTCTTCTTATGCACCTATTCCTTATTTTATTATCATTTTTATAGAAACCCCTATTTCATATAAAACTAGTAGCTATCCCTATTTGTGGCATGATTATTGTTAGACTCAAACTCTTTAACTCTAAAAAACTCCTTTTTATTTAACCATCCTTATTATGGTTTTAAAGGGGTATATTTTGATAGGGTGTGGATGGTAAACACAAGGATGAGGGGGACAAGTGAATACAAGCCTTACTCACCAATGGTGTTTTTCTACTCTGATTATCTAAAGGACACAATATTGAAAATGGAAATAAAAAATATTTTTATTGTTCTTTTAAAGAGAATACACACACATATCACACTATCTCATTTAATATACAATGAATAATACACTTTCAATCAAATTAATTTATTATAATGAACACACCCATCTTATTATGAGTTCAGCTTAGATCTTATACACTCTAAGATTATCTAATCTTCTCATCAGTTCTACTCTATTATAAAATTTCTTATTTAATTTCTTATTTTTTCCTATCTTTCACATATTCAATTAAGATGCCTCTCCCCTTTCTCTTCCAAATATGAATTCAAATATTGAAGACTAACATTTACATCCTACCATGAACCTTGATCTCTATCTTATTTTGAAATAATAACACATGTCAATATTAATATATTTGGATAGTTACTCTACATATGTTTTCCTTATAGATAAAAATAATGGTTTTTATAAACTAGTAGCTATGAAACTATTATATTTTTTGCATAATCATAACCTATAAAAAGAGGTTATTTAGAAATTCTTGTCTTCATAAAGTGGTAATTTTGTCATGCTTTCATAGAAATGTCAATATAACCGCTAGAGCATGAAAGCCACTAATATTCACATATTTCCTTTCCCTATGGGAATATAGATTATGTGATTCAATTTTATGTTGATTTATTCCACACATGAAAGTTTTTACAAGAGAAAAAAGTTTCAAAATAGAATTAAAATATACACAACTATGTACAAAAACTTTTTGAAAGTTATCATTAATGTCATGCGTTTGTGTACTGTCGTTGATGTCAAGAAGGATTAATAAAGTGATATTTGTCTTTGATGTCATATTACTGAGATCATTGATGTCAAAGGAAGTTTGAGGTCAAGTGTTGGTTCACAATAAGGTGGCTATGGTTATTGGTATGAGGTTGATTATTTGAGCTTGCTAATGTGGCTTTGAGTGATCTAATGGAGTGCTTTATGAATCATAGTGAGGTTTGGTGAAATGACTATTTTTAGGTATGTGTATTTGTTCAATTTAGTTTAAGTTTCATGTCTTTGGTGAATATATTTAGAGATTCATGAGTTTAGAGAGAGATTGTATTCATGTCTTGTGTGTTCAAGAAGGCTAGTTCAGTCTTGGGTGGTGATCTATATGGTTTGAGGAGACTTGATCAAAGGAGAATGATGGGATATGTTATGGATCCTATCTTATATGTCTATAGGTGATTAGTAAGCTTCAAAAGGCATCTTAAATATCTCAAAGTGGTATAGTACCCAGTAGGTTTGTTTGATATACTAGTTACTAAGCATGGTTATGGCTTGTAGATGCATGATGGTGTTGATATAGATGTGTATGAGATTGAAGTTATGAAAGTAAATGTTAGAGCATATGAGAAAGGTTATGATTCAATCACATGACTCTCATAGTAAGCCAAAGGGCTAAGTTCTTCTTTAGTGGTCTTCTCATGGACCTAGTCTTATGACCTTAAGTGGCATAATGAGGTATCAAGATCAAGTTTAAAGGATTGTGAGCTCATATGAGCATGTATTGAGTTTTTAAATGTTTTTCAAGTATGTTGGTAAAGTTTAAGGTTTTGAGTTAAAGGAGAAAACATGAAAATCAGTTTGAAGGTCTCTTGTGTGTGTAGAATGAAGATATGAAGACCTAATAAGGATTTTCTAATGCTTTTTGGCATGTGAAACCTATGAAAGGGGTCATAATAAATTAATGGTGGATGGTTAAGGTTCCTAGGTGTATTTTCATGTCCTTGGTTTTAGATTTGAAGGGAAATACTTTATGAATAATTACTAAGAATAAAAATAGGTTTTTAGTGCTTTGAAACACTCATAGTGACCTGATATGGAAGATATTGATGGTAATTGATCGGATAATGTATTGGACTCTCCCAGTTATCTATAGATGGCATTGGTGTGTCATGTGAGTGAGTGGACTCCATAGAAAAGTTCTTATTTCTTAGAAATTTGATGTAGCAGATAGAGTTAACCTAGTAAAATTATACAAATCATTGGAGGTTGAAGTTTGATACTTTAATTTCATGTTCATGGTGTTTTATGAGTAGACTATAGACCTTAGATATGAGAATATAGTCATGGAATTTGACCTATCACTAAAAATCCTAGTGAAGGAGATAATGCAAAAAACCAGGTAGAAGTGGGAATGAGATTAGTGTTAAGCATGGGATATATTGAGAGGGGGGGTGAATCAATATATCATATATCTTATAAAACTTTCCCTTAATCAAATTCCACTCAATAAAACATTAAAGATATGTAATAAAACTCAAACAATAAACACCACACAAGATAGAGAGAGACACCAGGTATAACATGGAAACCCAATGTGGGAAAAACCATAGAGAACAATCTCAAGTATATGAATGAGCACTAACCCAAACAATATTTGCAAGCACCAACTTGCAAGAGCACAAAACCCTTTGCTGAGCACCAACCCAACAACTATTCATGAGCACCAACCCACAGGAGCACCAACCCCTTTACTGAGCACCAACCCAACAACTATTCATGAGCACCAACCCCTTTGCCGAGCACCAACCTAGAAACAATTCATGAGCACCAACCATTTTTTTGAGCACTAACCTAGCAACAATTCATGGGCACTAACCCATAGGAGCACCAACCCCTTTTCCAAGCACCAACCCAACAATAATTCTTGAGCACCAACCCATAGGATCACCAAACCCTTTGTCGAGCACCAACCCACAGGAGCACCAACCCATTTGTGTATACCACACACCTATCTCTGAATGTTTCTATTTCAACAAATGATAGTTCATTACAACATCTCTTTCCTCTCTCTCACCTTTGCTCTTCTAAGCTAGATATAACAAATACAAATCATATTTGTCTCTCATAATTGCTCTTCTAAACTAGATATTACAATATCAAATCAACCTCTATCTCTCATATTAAAAATGGCTTCTCAAGCCTTTATTTATAGCTTTCCAAATGAACTTTGGCCTTCCCCCTTTGTGACGCTTCAATCCTCATGGAAAATGGCACCAAACTTATATGACCCTTCATATTCTTGCCTTTGAAAAGTCATGTGGTGACCCTTCATGACCAAAAACATCCTTCCCTCTTTTGTCCTTATCTTGGTGACTTTTCTTATTCCTCAAAGTGTCCCTTCATGAGAAATTTCACCCTTCCTCTTTTGTCTTCACTTAGTGACCCTTAGAATTCCCCAAGATGACTCTTCATGGGAAAATGCGTCCCATCCTTCTTTTGTCTTTATCCTGTGGCTCTTTGACTTCTCCATGGGCCCTTATTTTGTCTCATATGCAACCAAAAATATATTCATTAATATTAAATAAATATTAACTTACATTATCCAAGATATATTTATTTCAAACAACATTAAATGCAATGGGGCCTTTATCACCAATAATGCTAGACCTTTGACATCTATGACAATATTTCCAATAATTAGGGAAGTGTTTTAATGGAATAAGATTGAATCCAATTACATTAAAATGGTTTTAAATAATATTAAAACATGTTAAAAATGATTATAAGTTTTGGATATCCTTTTATATAGCAAAGAGTTACTCTTAAAGTTGACTTGTCTATCTGTGTAAGATCTATGAGAGAAAATGCCAATAGATTGGTCTATAAGACCAATAGTTGATACTATAAATTATGATATATCTATTGAAGAATTTTATATAGGTCACATAGGAACTATTCATGTGCATAAGAAGTCTTAAAAGTGTCCTTCTAGAATTTTAAAACAACATTCATCATGAATGTGTTTTTAAAGATTATGACAGTTTTTTATATACTAGTGAAAATGGTGTTCTTGAGTCATGATGCATAGTTTTAAAGTGATTAAATATTTTGATGAAGTTATATATATATATATATATATATCATGGGATCCTATAAATTAATATGGAGTGTTGGAAAGTGCCATTAGAAGTGATAGTATCCTAATACTTCATAACTAGGTTTCTAAACAAATTGGTAGTTTTGAGTGAGCCTCTTGAAGAGGTGTTTTTGAGTATTTAGAGATTGAGATATGGAGTATAATAAGTTTTATGATGACATTTATGTAATTAATATCACATAAATATGTATATTTTTCCTATAATGTGTTTCTACATGTTGTTTGAGCTTCATTTTTGAAGACAGTGTTTTCAGGGTAATTAGGCCTAATAAGTCTTTAAGGCCTAATGGTTCTTTCAAGGTGTGAGTGAAATATTTTTGACTTAATGAGAATGGATAATGTTATTTGAGGTTTATAAATAATTATTTGAAAGTTTTTATTTCTTTTTTTAGGTCTCTCTAGGCCATAAAGGTTTAAGTTGTTTCATGGAAAGGATATACCTAATTGTAATTAGGTCTCTAATAGGCCTAAAAGAAGAAAGAGGTCTAATTGAGTTTGATAGACATAATTGTGATAAAATTTTGATTTATTATTATGTTTGACATGTCCTAAGACATGGTTTTGGTCTTACATTGATGGATTAATGCTTTGGCTAATAGAGAGAATGAGTGAAATAGTGACAAGTATAAGAAGAAGGCCAAATAGGCCTATTTGGGCTAGTTAGACAATTGGAGATTGATGTGAAGGAAATAAAATATTTATGAGTGGTGAGAGGTAATAAAGACCATTATAATAGTGTATTTAATATTAAATTAAGGTATAATAATGTTTATATAGGTTCTGAGAAAGTAAATTATATTGATACAAGACAATTAGGCCTATTTATTTAGATATGCTTATGAAAAGTATTTGATTGAATATCAAGATAAAGGAGATGAATAGAGGGATAAGGATGGATATAAATACATTATAATTTTTCATGATATGATGATTCATATTCATAAGGTTTTTAAGTAGGTTATATGTCTGAGTTTATATCTAGAAGGGTAGAATATGAAAGGAACATTTAGAGATCTTTAGATTAAAGATACAAAATGAGAGAGGGTAGTAAGTAATGGCCTATTAGAGTTCCTTGAGCTTTTCATAAATGATAAATGATGTGTTATAGGTATTTATGTTTTTATGAGGGTTTATATCATGTTGTGTTGATCCATATTACTAAATATGAGGGCTATTTGAGTGAATAAGAAGGGTAGTTTTGCTTGTGTGAGAGGCATATTTGAGTGTGATAGAGTAAGAGAATACCATCATTAGTTGTGAGAGGTAAATAAATCAAGGTGGAAAATTTTAGAGTGTTGATTAAATGTTTCTTGATCAATAAGGGGGTTTTAACCTCCTATCAAGTTGGTAATTGCTAAAGTCAAGTTGGTGCTTGATAAATTCTTAAGGGTTAGTGATCCTTGTTGGGTTGGTGCTAAAATAAACTTGATTCATAGTATTATAGGACAAGTTATCCAAGATATGTTTTAGTGGGTTTTATTCCCCAAGAGGGTTTCCCACATAGTTCTTGTGTTCATGTGATGTGTTCTTATGTTTCATGCTTTGTATGAGTGTGATTTCATTATGATGTTGCTAGATAAATTGATATATGTTTGAATAGTTAATAAATGATGATTGGAATTGAATGAAAAATATTAAACACTAATTCACCTCACCCCTCTTACTAGTTGTGCTCCCAATAATTAGTATTAGAATAGTTCCTTTAAATAAACTTAGCATATTGAAGATGATCTTAGAAGCACAAGATGGCTAAGAAACTAAGGAAAAATAATAAGGAGTTGATAACTATGGTAAGGGATCTCAAGGAATAGGTGTGTATCTTGAAGAGTGATATGGTCAAAAAATACAAAAGAGATGAGATGACTATTCATGATCTTAAGGATCAATTAGGCGTTTCTAATACAAAGTTTAAATTAAAAGAGACTAGTTGAATATAGAGCTAGATTCCATGAAGGTTGAGCATGCGAAGCTCATAGTTAAGATGAACAAGGTTGAGAAGGAGAGTAAGGAATCAGATCAAGTTACATGCTTGAGCATGAAAGTCAACATAAAGAGACTTGTCAAGAAACCCAATATAATAAGATATGAAAATTCATTTAATGGTTATTATTTCTCATGTATCCAATTTGGCCATAGAGCAAGAGAGTGTAGAGTAGTCTCAAGGGATGAGTTATCTTAGAACCATGGGAGGAAGAGAAATCAGTCAAAAGGTAAAGATAGTGGTGTTGTTTACTATAGTTGTCAAAATATAGGACACATTACAAGATTATATCCTAATAATACTAGAAGGCCATCAATTCATATTAAAGCATATGGATCTCCTAGATTGCATGAGAAGAGACAAACCCAGGTATGGTGACCTAAGACAATTACGTCTAATCAAGTTTAACCTAAGATTCAAGATATTTTGTTTGCTATGGTAGAGTAAGAATCGGTTATGGAGGTTTGTCAAGAACATTTGTTATCTATTGTTATTGATCAAATAATCAAAGAGAAGAATAAATATGACAAGGTGGTCAATCCAAATGCTTTAGTCAAACCTAAGAGGATTCTAATAAGGAATTGTAAATCTTATGATTGTGATATGGTTGAGAAAATTAGATTGGAGATCTAAGAATCACCTGAATTCATGGTGTTTTGAGATCCCTATGCAATGGGGTGTCTTTGTTAGGATTCATAGAGACATTCTTCAGTTAGTTAAAGTTGGTAGTGGGAGCTGATCAAGTGTCTTATCTACTCAAAAATTTGTGTTTTTACTAAAGAAGGTTTCATCTTGAGAATATTTCATGTTGTCAGTGTTGTAAGTCTATATGTATCAAGTAGTGATGTATGCTAAATAGCTATGAAGAATCATGGAGACTAGTTGAAGCTATTGTATATAGCTAAATAATGGTGAAACATATACGGTTGACATCAGGTTTCTAAGTTCAAAGTGTTAAAAATTATTATATGATATGTTTTTAAGTTTCATGTTGAGAGGTAAGCAAGAGTCTATTTTGTGTTGGTTGCTGAGTTTTTGTCTGTGTTGAAATTTGGTGTCAAGATATATGACTTATGTTTAATATGGTTTGAGAATTTTATTGATTCATATGGTGAGCTTAATTTGTGAAGAATGGAAGTTTATTCAATTGGTTTCAATGGCAAGTTACTATAGATGTCACTTTATCATTAATGTCAAAAAGGAAGGATAGTTTTAAGGGAGATTGATTAGTTTAAGAGAAGTATTTGTTTGAGATCAAGAGCCTAGTTTTTGAATTTGATTTTAATTAATATTAGGAGTATGATGGATTATTGAGTGATATTGTGATCTAAGTTATATAAAGGTAGCTTTTTGGGAGAGGTCATGTGTTTCATAAGCTCTAATGGAGTAGCTTAGTTGGTGGTGTGCCAAGAAGGTATGTTGCAGTCCTAAAGACAAGTTGAAGATTGTCAAGAGCTTGATTCATATCAATCATGTCAAGGAAGATGAATGTTCTTATTTTTAAGGTCCTTTGAAGAAGGTAGGCATGGTCTTAGGGGAAGATATGTGTTGGATAGTTGTTCACTTCAATATATATGAGCTTAAGGTGAGTTTTTGCTAGCATCTCATTGGTGATTTTTGTTTATAGGTCCAAGGATATGCTAGTAGCTTATTGGTATGACAAAGAGCAAGAAATTTTGGTTATAGAAGACCCTTTATCATTAATATAAAAGGGGGAGAAAGTTATTGATGTTCAAATTTCCTATGAGAGAAATTTCTTGATGAAATTTTTTAGTTTGAGAAAGAAGCAGCTTGTTGAAAGTAGTGTAGTTTGAGAATGATTAGTTCATTTGTGGTTTTCCATCAGTATGGTTTTCCATCAATTTCATTGATGTCTTGTGTTTGTATACTATCATTAATGTTAATAAGGATCAGTAAGGTGAGATTTATTTTGGATGTCATATGTTTGAGGTCATTAATGTCAAAGTAAGGTTGAGGTCAAGTATTGGTTCACAAGAAGGTGGCTATGGTCATTAATATAAGGTTAATTATTTGAGCTTGCTAGTACGGCTTTGAGTGACCTAATGGAGTGTCTTATGAATCATAGTGTGATTTTGTGAAATGAGTGGTTTCAAGTATGTGGAGTTGTTTGAGGTAGTATAAGTTTCATGTCTTTGGTGAAGATATTTAGAGCTTCATGAGTTCAGAGAAAGAGATTGTATTCATGTCTTGTGTGCTCAAGAAGGCTAGTTCAGTCTTAGGTAGTGACTTATATGGTTTAAGGAGACTTGGTCAAAGGAAAATGATGGGATATGTTGTGGATCTTGTCTCAAATGTCTAGAGGTGAATAGTAAGCTTTATAAGGTGTCTTAAAGATCTCAAGGTAGTGTAGTGCCTAGTGTGTCTATTTGATAGACTAGTTTTTAAGCATGGATATGGATTATAGAGACATGATGGTGGTGATATGGATGTGTATGGGCTTTCAATTATGAAATTTAGTGTTAGATCATGTGAGAAATGTTTTTATTTAGTCACATGACTCTCAGAGTGAGCCAAAGGGGTAAGTTATTCTTTAGTGGTCTTTTCATGGACCCAATCTTATGACCCTATCTAGTAGAATGAGGTATCATGATCAGGTTTGGAGAATTGTGAGCTCATGTGAACATGTCTTGAAATTTAATGTATTTTTTAAAGTATGTTGATGTAGTTTTATGTCTTGAGTTGAAAGAGAAATCATTAAAATGAGTCTGAAGGTCTCTTGTGTGTGTAGAATGAAGAGATGAAGACTTGAGAAGGATTTTTTGATGATTGTTGGCATGTGCAACCTATGCATGGGGTCCTAATCAGTTCATGGTAGTTAGGAAAGAGTCTTATGTTTATTTTCTTGGAATTATTTTTTATTTTAATGGAAATCATTTACAAATGATTGCTAAGAGTATAAAGAAGTTTTTAGTGCTTTAAAACCCTCATAGTGACCTGATATGGAAGATCTTGATGGTAATGGCTCAGAATGGATTGGATGACATAGCTTGATTATTAGATAATATATTTTAATATCTTAAGTATCACTAGGTGGAATTTTTGTGTCATGTGAGTGAGTAGATCCCAC
The DNA here is from genome assembly GCA_037957365.1 of Torreya grandis. NCBI lineage: Eukaryota > Viridiplantae > Streptophyta > Pinopsida > Cupressales > Taxaceae > Torreya > Torreya grandis. Next base: position 1,354,743 of record JARHVA010002391.1, on the reverse strand, counting down.
ATAAAAGTGCTTATTTCTCAAAAATTTAATATAGCAGACAGAGTTAACCTAGTCAAATTATGCAAATCATTAGAAGTTGAATTTTGAGAATTTTATTTGATGTTAATGGTGGTTTATGAGTAGGATATATACCTAAAATATCCTAAACTAATCATGTGAGTTAATGTATCACTAAAAATCCTAGTGCAGTAGATAATGAGAAAAACTAGGTAGAAGTTTGAATGAGATTAGGGAAATGTTGTCATGGACTAGGGTTGAATCCAATTACATGAAAATGTCTTTAAATATTGGTAAATCATGTTCATGATGATTATAATTTTTTTTATATATTTTTCTATATAAAATTTTTTCTCTTAAATTTGACTTGTCTGGCTGTGTAAGGTCTTTGAGAGAGAAGGTCAACATATTGGTTTGTCAGACCAATAGTTGGTACTAGAACTTATGATATATCTATTTAAGGGTGTTATATATGTCACATATTAACTATTAATGTGAATAATAATTATTTTAAGTGTCCTTATAGGATTTTAAAACAACATTCATCAAGATTGTGTCTTTAAGGATTACGATAGTTTTTTCTATACTAGTGAAAATGGTGTTCTTGAGTCATTATGCCCAGTTTAAAAGTGATTAAATCATATGGTTACATTATATATTTATAAATATCATGTTATATTATACATTCATCTAGATTTTTGTAAATTTACATTACAAGTGATAAAATCCTAATACTTCATAACTAGGTTTTGGAGCAAATTGGTAGTTCTGAGTGAGCCTTTCGAAGAAGTGTTTCTAAGTCTTTAGAGATTGAGTGATGGAGTATAATGAGTTTTATGATGAAATTTAGGTCATTAAGTTTCAATTAATATTTATATTGTGCCTATAATGTGTTTCTATAGGTTATTTGAGCTTTGTATTTGAAGATAGTGTTTTTGGGCTAATTAGGCCTAAGATGTCTTTAAGGCCTAATGGTGATTTCAAGGTATGAGTGAAGTATTTGTGAATTATTGATCATGGAGAAAGTTATTTTAGGTTTTAAAATAATTTTTTTAAAGTTTTGAGATCTTTGGTGAGGGCCATAAAGGTTTAAGTTGTTGTGTGGAAAGGATAGACCTAATTGCAATTAGGCTTTAGTAGGCCTAAAAGAAGAAAGAGGTCTAAGTGAGTCTAGCCAACCTAATGGTGATCCCGTTTTGGTTGATTATTGTGTGTGAAATTTAATAAGATATGTTTTGGGTTTTAACCTAATGGATTAGTTATTTGACTGATAGAGAGAATGAGTGAACTAGTGACAAGTATAAGAAGAAGGCCAAATAGGCCTATTTGGTCTAGTTAGACAATTAGAGATTAAAGAAAAGGAAAGAGAAGATTTATGAGTAGTGATTTGTCATGAATAACATAAAAATAGTGTATTTAATATGATATTAAGGTATGAGTTTTTTTTAGGTGATGAATTATTAAATTGTATTGATACAAGGAAATTAGGCTTATTTATCTAGATATGCTTATGAAAAGGATTTGATTGAATATTAAGCTAAAGGAGTAGAATAGAGGGATAAGGATGGATATAAATACATGTATTAAATAGAATATTATTAATATTCAAAATTTATAAAATCAAGTTATATGTTTGAGTTTTTATGTAGAAGGGTAGAGTATGAAAGGAATATCTAGAGAACTTTAGAGTGAAGATACAAACTAAGAGATGGTAGTGAGTAGTGGCCTATGAGTGTTAATTTAGATTTTCATAGATAATAAGTGATGTTTTATTTATGTTTTAATGGTATATATGTGTTTATTAGGGTTGATATCATGTTTTGTTGATCCATATTGCTAAATATGAGGGCTATTTGAGCGAAGAAGAAAAAGGGAAATTTTGCTTGTGTGAGAGGTAGATTTGAGTGTGATAGAGAAAGAGGAGACCATAATTAGTTGTGATAGGGAAAAAAATTAATGTGGATAATTAAATACTATTTATTTAGTGTGTGCTTGATCATCAAGGGGGTTGTAACCTCCTAACAAGTTAGTGCTTGATAAATTCTTAGGGGCTGGTGCTCCTTATTGGGTTGGCACTCAACTAAACTTGATTCATAGTCTTATAGGAGAATTTTTACAATCAATGTTTTAGTGTGTTTTATTCCCCATGTGGGTTTCCCACATAGCTCTTATGTTCATGTGATGTGTTCTTATGTTTCATTCTTTATATGAGTATGTTTTTATTATGATGTTTCTAGAGCAATTGATATATGTTTGAATAGTTAATAAATGATGATTTTAATTGAATGAAAAATATTAAACAATAATTAACCCCCATCTCAGTGGTTTTGATTCCAACATAAATTTAACCCATTATTTGGATGATGTAATAAAGCTTTGAAACTAGATGCTCCTACATCATACACCTATGGTAAATGGCATTTCCACTCATGAAGCCTTTGTGTGATCCTTAATGGTTACTCCTTGATTGAAAATTTTAGATGCCCATCCATGTTATATATTTAATTAATATTTACTAATTAATCAAATTAATCTCTACTTCTTACATTTGTGCTAATTTCTATATCGATTATGGCTTTAATTTCTTTCTTTACCTTTCCTAGAAACTTTGTCCAATATAGAGTTTAAGAATATAAATTTTATCCTTCCTCACTATATTTCCCCTAAAAATATTGGAATACATATGTTACATTTAATATAGGTTAAATACCCCTCCATTTATCAACATAATTTCATAATAATTCAATAAGAACCTTTTCAAAACTCTCTAAGGTCCTATTTTCTTTAACTTTAGATTGGTATACTCACCTTTGGGAAACATACCCTTATGAAATTATTCCAATACTAAGTCATATTGACTAATTTAACCCCATGTAAAATTAGGTCAACCCATTATATATTTATAACTTTCATAGGGTCTCCTAGGATGAGAAAATGTGTCCTATGGTATTGAATGAGGTCATATTATGTGTTTTATCTCTGGTCATATTTGTTAGTTTATCCAAAGTCATTATAAGATCACCTTTGGGTAATTAAATGAAAATATATGATTCCAATAAGAATATAAGTGTTTAAAAAACATATCCAATGTTTCACATGTCATAAATAGTCAGAGAAACCATTTTGAGACTAGCATTCTATAGGTTTAATGCTAAAAGTAAGAATTTGAGTTGGTAAAGTGGGAATTTTAGTTGTTTTATAGATTTTAAAATAGTTTTGGCATGTTTATCTACCTAAAAATTGTCCCTTAATATTACCAAAACTCATATCCAAGCTCAAATAGCTTTGATAGACCCAAAAATGTCAAAAACCAACCTTTCTTTCCAATCACTCTCCTAGATAAGGTCAATTGGTTTCAACTTGGTATAAATAGGATGAAGTGAGTTAGAGAAAATTATTTTGGTGGGTTATAGTAATCGATATGTAATAAAGCTTTATGGTCATAGTTTTGATTTTGGTGGTTTGTGCCTCATTAACCATTACTAAGAAGGTTCGTGACTTTTTTTGCCTACATATCCCTAATACCTCAATTTTACTTCTTTGTTTACATTAATCCAAAAAACCAAGTGGTGTACATGTTATTTAATATTATAAACTTCCTTATAACAAGTTTTTTAGTCTTATTTTCATGTGTGGATATCAATAAATTAATAATACTACCTCATCTTGCTAGTAAAAGGCACCACTGAGCCCTATAGAGAATGTTCCATCATTTACAAAGCTTATCTTCCTACATTAGTTTTAATAAAAAAAAGGAGATATGTTATCTCAAACATCTCATAATAATGTTTATTAGTTATTATTTTGGATTTTTAGCCTCAAAAGTAGCATTGATGGAGTAAAACATAATTAAAATTGCACACAGTCAGATCTATTTGTAACTATCACATACAGTCAAGTGAGATTAAGCCTCGATCAGTCATGTTGAAGAAAAAATAAAGTTTCAAGGTTATGATAAGTATCCCAAGCAGGAAATATTAAAATATATATATATATATATATATATATATATAGGTTAGAGATTAGTTGTGAATATGAATTCAATATACACAGTCTTATATCATGCAAACCTAAAGGCAGTTTCCAATAGTGGTTTGAAGCCAATCCAAATATAATAAAGTGTTGAGATTAAGATGTCTGAACTCATTGAGACATTCAAGTAGGTCTAATAACATAGATAATATTAAGGTAACAATGTTAAATCTATTACATTTTAGACATGTCTAGGCCCTTGTTCTTAGTTTGAGAAAGTTGCAATTGGGAGAGTTTACCTTAATCTCTCTGAAAGGGGATTATACCTCACAAAAAGTCATCTCTTGGTGGAGTGTCTTGAGGTATGGATAGGCCTAATGGTTTCCATCTTGTATCCCAATACTAAAAACAATGTAATTACATAATAAGGTGGTTGTTTTGTCATGAGAGGATAGTGTAAATAATATTTAGTTTTAAGCAAGTTTTCACTATAGATTTATAGTAAGCTATAGTACTCTTAAAGCCAAAATGGTCTTACAACACAACATGACACAATGGTTGTATGAATTAAGACATAGTGAATATATTTGGTTTTATATGACATTAATGACATTATGAAATCAAAGGAGTTGATATATATGTATCTAACATTTATAAACACCTATAAGAGTCTTTGAGTTCTCCCTGATTGTCACCTTTAGGTGACAAAATCAACTCAGTTTAGAGACTAGCTTAGGCTAGTAAAGAGAGATGGTTTGAAATCTTTGAAAATGTGTCAGGTGGGTGGAAACTTTGAAAACATATTAAAAATTATATAACACATCTTAAGGTTATAATAATATGTAAAGACATATCAAAGACAAGTTTTAAACCTCAACCTATAGTCAATTCAAATCTTGTGCACAATCATCAATCCTATAAGTCTATCTTGAAGAATATGAATTTTTTATGGGTATTGAAGCATGGAAAAGTGGTGAAATTTGGTAAATAACATCATCAATACATAATATATCCTCTCACAAAATTATGTTAGCTAGGTAAAAAGTGGAGATGCCCTCTATTTTATCTCAGATAGAGGGCACTCTAGGAGTAAGATGACTACAATTTTGGTGTGTATATGTTAAGAGAATGTTATGGGGAGTCTTATAACACTATATAATTATTTAAAGAGATAAACTAGAAGTTAAAAAATGTGAATAGTAACCTACAGTCTTGAGAATCACTCACATGTGGTTAAAGACTCAAGAAAGGTAGTTTAAGCCTTTTAGGTCTAAACTAAGCATTAACCCTAATAATGCTCAACTTTACTTCCAATACCATATGAATCTTCCAATATAATTGAGATACTTTAATGGGAGGTATAAGGTTGATAAAAAAAATTGAGTTATAAAGGGAATCATAAGAATAGTCATTTTGGCCTAAAACTCTCTCACGAGTACCTATAACACATTCTAAAGCTTGAGAGGCCATATTCAAGTGCACATATATGTACATAACATGTGAGTGAGACATAAAGTATTTGGGTAGAGTTTAAGGGGGTCCTATACTCAAGTTTTTTAAATTAGTTCTAAGGTTAGACATCTAACCTTTATGAACTATCACTAAGAAACAAAACCTCCTAAAACCCTATCAAGGACCTAATGGAGAAACAATGAATGTAAATACATTGAGGGGTAATTTTAACTTGAAAGTGTTTTGTAATTTTTGAAAAGTCTTTTAGGCTCTTGGACACCCAACTTTTCTATAATGTCACTTGTATAGACATGTTAAAATCTACGTTTCTTATAAGTTTTGATGTATTCTATAGGTGCAAATGAGAATTTTTAAATGAAAATAAATGTGGGAGGTCTGTAGATACCTATTAAAAATACAAATACTCATTTTTAACCACATAAATGCCTCTACTACACATTTCACTATAGGTAATCTTGGACAGATAGTGAAAATGAGAAGTGACTACCTAATGAGAAGATGAAAGGCCTATTTTGGGATATTTTCAAGGTCTAAATCATGGAGTATAAAATAAAGGGACTCTAAATAGGTGTCTTAACACCTCTTACATAAATTTATTTAATAAAATACTTGTCACTTTGATGAAAAATGTGAAAATTGAAGCTAAGAAGGCTAGTAAGTGACTACAAATAGTGAACACAAGTGTCAAGAAGATGGCTATTAGTTAGGTAAGTATCTAATGACTATCAAATCTTATTTACAACATAAATATGATAGTGCATATGTATCAAGACTTTCTAGTTCATTTTCAAGTATTCAAGTGATGTTTCATCATGAGGGTAGTTTTAATAAGGTCAATTGAAGTCTCTATGCCAATTTTAGGAGAAAGATGTAATTATGATGGATAATTATCCATGATAACCTCCTAAACTCTTTTTCACACTTCATTATCTTGAAATGTAACTATTTATCATAGTTTTAAACTTTTTCTTATGAGCCTTCCACTTCTCTTCTTCTCTCTCCTCTCCTATGCTCTATAAATGCAAGCTATTTTGGTATTTGTAAAGGAATCCACACCTGGTATGGCAAAGCCTATTTGGTTTGAATACTATATTTTATATTTGAAATAAATATTTCTAATATGGTTGAGTTTAAAATATTATTTATTTTTAGGTGTGTAAGGTGGTGCATAGTGGAGTGTTAAGTGATAAGTATTTATCCTTACCTTCTCTTTACTCTTCCATGTTTGATGCAAGTAGTTTTCCCTCTAATAGGTCATATGAAGTGTATTCAAGTGTGTGTGTATATACATATATATACATATATATATGTATATATATATGTATATATATATATATGTGTGTGTGTGTGTGTATATATATATACATATATATATATATATATATATATATATATATATATATATATATATATATATATATATATATATATATATAAGTGTAAGGAGTGGCATTAGTGTCTACAATATGATATTTTGTTCTCTCACCTTGAGTAGTGCAATGCATATTATCTCCATGTTTGAAATACTTATGTTAGAGCAATCTAGGATGCTGAGACTAGTATTGTGAATCATGTTTCATAGCGAAAGTGTATGGTAGTCTAGTGGAGATCATTATAGTGTATCACCTCATTATCATAGTCATAGGTTAATTTTCATGTTCATTTATATCTTTTTTTATCCATGAAAACAAGTAATGTAAGTGATAAGCTATAAAAGACTAATCTAGGGAGCTATCCCTTAAACTTAGAGGTTTACCTCTACTATAGGAAACCCATAGGCCTAGAGGTAATATAATTTTTCACTCAATATATATAAGGATTGAAAAACCATCTCTATGGTGCAATATTGAGTGACAAAAGTTTTGGCATGCCCAGTGGGATCATTGTCCCAAGTACATCTTGTCAAGGTGAATGTTGGGTTTGACAACATCATATCTACATATGGTGTTCTATTTAACATTTTGTGACTCCATTTAAGTTAATATATGGTTTTAGACCAAGTTTTATCATTCATTTATTCACACTTAATTTTCCTTACTAGGTCAAATACTAATAGAGGAAACTATCCTATAAATCCATTCCATCAACCTAAACTTCATCTTAAAGGTCAAAACCCTCAACATATCTTGAAATTTTGAGAGTAAAAATACTTCGAAAGATAAGCAAATCAAGAGAGTCTAGATGAACTTGAGTAAAACATGGCTAGGAAGCATGCCTTCCTAGCCTTTAAGATCAAAAATCCTATACATATCAATGCATATGATGATATACCTCCTAATGCTACCAAGAGTGTTCCCACTTTTAATGGGGAAAGTTCAATCATGCCAAGTGAATTTATTAGTAACATCTCTAGTTTTTACAAATTTCAAAATGTCATTGAAGTTAACATTGAAATTAGGTTACTTGACATGTCTCTTAGAGGGAAGGCCCTTGATTAGTATAGGACATTGTCAGGAGGATGTATCACCACTTGAGATTCATTTAGAGGGTTTTTGACCCGAAGGTTTGAGGAAAAAAGTGATCACACATCACTCATTCATCAACTAAATGTTATTAAAAGAGGTCCTAAAGAGAGTATACATCACTTAAATGAGATATTTCAAGGAACTTGGTATAGGTTGTCACCTCCCATGAGACCCCCTGTAAGCTTTATTTTCCCTACATACCTAAGGGCTATTGGAATTGACATAGCCATCATGTTGTAGTCCATGGGTGGTTACACCTTACCTGAAGCTTATGACATAGCCATTAGAGCTAAGAATAGCCTAATACAAGATAGTAAACTCCTTAAAAAATTATCCATGCCTCTTCTACCCAATATGTATGCTGATACTCCAAATGTAAATATCAATTCTAAAGCTACCCTAAATAAGGTAGAAGATACCATTGATTGGAGGGTAAAATCTAATGCCTTTTAGGATCAAGTTAGGTAACTAAATATGTAGTATGGATTTAACCAAAACCCCTGTCCCTATCCTCAGTAATAAAATAAACTCCCACCTCAATAATATGGTCAAGGTAAAGGGCAAGGCTAGCTTAATTTTAATAGGACACGTAATTTATATAGCCCAACTTCTACTTTCAACACATGAGTTGTAGTTCTAGTCCATAGTATCTTGGTCTAAGGAGAGGAATGGTAAAAAAGATAATACATGTATACCAATGAAAAATATTTGGTAGATCAAGGAGGAGTCACTCCTTAATTGTTAATATAAGATGATAATTTCTTACAAGTAAAAATAAATGAAGAATGGTAGCTTCAAAGAGTGACATTGACAAACATTCTAATGGAAGACACATTTGTCCTAAACTAAGGTACCTCAATTATTGATAATAATATATAAAACATGAAGGCTTTGGGATATGTTCATGGTGTTGAAACAAGTCCAAATAACCCTCCTAGACAATAAGGTGTGATTACAAGTGTGACAGTCCCTATGACTTTTTCATCTATTCAAAATCAAAATGTAAGAAGAGTAATTTAAAGTGATCCATTACCTCAAGACCAAATCAGCTATTTGACTTTAAGAATGCAAGAAAAGGTGAGTGTTCCTAATTTAAATATTATTAATTATTTGAAGAGTGCTCAAGCATATATATCTCTTTGGCAAGTGTTTCACATGCCCAATCAAAAGAGCTTCTTGAAGAGTAGTTGTCCTAAATCCACATTAGTCCTCAACCACAAAAACATGGTAATGTTTCACTCACTAAAGTTCCCACTCACATTGTTTCACCCTCTTCCAAATATGAAAATACACTACCCTTATACCATACTCGAATTATGGGAGATAATCTTGTTCATAATTGTATTGTAGATAGTGGGGAAAGTACCTAAATTAAGCCTAAACTTGTGGAAAATAAATTGGTCTTGAAATATGATACATATAACAAATGAGTGATATAACTTGATGGGACACTAGCTAAGTTAGTGAGGATTGTTAAAGGTTTGAGAGTTTTATTACATGATTGTCCAAGGTTCCCAGTCCTTCAAGATATAGTGGTGTTTGATCTACCTGCTCACTTTACTATCTACCTATCAAGGGATTGCATAACCAAGATAAGAGGATACCTCTCAACTAATTGCTCCATCTTGGTATTAAAAAAAATGTATGGATAAAAGGTGACTATTAGGATATAATCATTGGATAAGTTTCATATTAAGCCATATGTGAAATAAATCTCTAATCTCAATTGTACAATTAATGATCAAGATGAATATGCTATGGAGGATAAATTATTTTCCAAACTTGAAGGAATCTATGATATTTTTTATATGAGTGTGGTGCTAAAACTTATTAACATGATCCATAAACTTTAGTTGAATAGATTGATCCTATCACATACATCATCTATGAGGAAGGTGATGGATAATCTGAGCTACTCATTAATAATTCTTTTCCAAAAGATTCTAAGGGTAATTACCTTATTCATATGCATGATGATGATGTTATTCAAAGTATGTTAGATTAGGATAATCACTAATACAAAGACATTATGCCTACCCAGGATAGATGAGTCCATGAATGTGATAGCCATGAATAAGAAGATGACTTATGCTAGTATCTCCATGCCATAGTTTAAGAGTTTGAACAATTGAATAATTAAACCTCCATTCCTAAGAAGCGTGAATATAATAATAGTATTGTTGATAGATCTTGTAAACTTAAAAGAGAGTGTCCTAATAAGTGTGAGAGTGAATGCCAAAATATTATCAAGAAGTATATAGTCATGAAGGAGTCTAATAATGCAAAATAAGAAATTAAAGTGTTTGAGGATTAATACAATCCTAGTTTTAATGTTTAAATACTTTTAAACATGTTGGGTGATCAAGGAAATAAGCTTGATGGTTCTAGACATCAAGTGCATCATGTACTACAAGAGAGTGAAGTTAAGACAACTTTGATAACTCCCAAGATTAATTTTGGGATAATTCAAAAAAGTTGTAAAGCCAAACAAGATTCTTGGAGAGATATATGGAGTGTTATTGAAATCTCTAAGTCTCACACTTGCAATCAGTAGAATATCTAAAGATGGTAAGTCATTTGAATATCTACATAAGTGTTCATTGATAATCATGCATTATAGGAAGGTTTGTATTCATGGAGAAATAATTATAAAAGAGTAATTTTCTTTGAACCTTGTTGAAGTAATGGTGGATTGTTCTTCACCTCAAGTGTTTGAGGTCTTAAACATACTAGGATAGGTGTTATTTGATTATGTTGTGTGTGTTTCCCTAAGTGTTATTGAAAACACAAGTTTGTTTGTCTTGATGTGTGGTCTTGTGTGTTTTTTTCTTGTTGTTTAGTGTTATTTTATAGGTAATTTATTGTCAAGTACAATGTATACGTTAATCTATAGCACAATAGATAGGAGAAGGCTACTAGTCTTTAGCATAGCTGGCTTGCTACCCCTAAAAAATCATCAAAATATTGATTAATTTGACCCAAAGTCAAATTAGGTCAACCACATATATATTTAAAACTTTCATAGGGTCTCCTATGGTGATAAAATGTGTCTTATAGTCTTGGATGAGGTCATATAATGTGTTTTTATCTATTGTCATGTTTGTTAGTTTGTCTTAAGTCATTTTAAGGTCACGTTTTGGGTCATTAAATGAACTTGTAAAATTAAAATAATAATAAAAGTTTTTAAAAAACATATCCAACATCCCACATGTCATAAATATTAGAGAAAACATTTTGGGACTGACAATCTATAGGTTTAATGTCGAAAACAAGAAGATTTTTTGGGAAAGTGGGAGTTTCAGTTGTTGTATGGAATATACAATAGTTTTGGCATGAATGGATACTTAAAAATTGTCCCTTAAAATTACCACAATTAAAATACATTATTAAAAAGTTTTTACATACCCAAAAATATTAAAAACTAACCTTTCTTTCCCATCGCTCTCCTAGACAAGGTCAAAAATGTCAATCGATTTCAACTTGGTATGGACTAGAGGAGGTGAGTTAGAGAAAAAAAATTGGTGGGAGATAATACTATCTATTTAATATAAATTCATGGTATTATTTATAATTTTGGTGGTATATACCTCATGAACCATTTTTACTAAGGTTGGTGACTCTTTTATACATGCACATTCCCAACACCTCAGTTTTCCTTCTCTATTTACAATGATATAAAAAAACCACATGGTGTACATGTTATTGAATAAAATTAACTTAATTATAATAAGGTTTTAAGTCTTATTTTCATGTTTGGATATCAATAAATTAATATGACTACCTCATCTTACTAGTAGGAGACACCACTAAGGCCTACAAATAGTGTTCCATCATTTACAAACCTCACCTTCCTATATTAACATTTAGAAAAAAGGAGATATGTTATCTCCAAAAACTCATAATCATGATGATCATTTTTTATTTTTCATTTTTAGTATCAATAGTATCATTTATGTAGTAAAACATAGTTAGAATAACATACAGTCAGATCTCTTTGTGAATATCACATACAGTCAAGTGAGATTAAGCCTTGATCAGTCATGTTGAAGAAACAAGAAAGTTTCAAGGTTTTGAGAAGTATCCTAAGGAGTAAATAGTAATACTGATATATTTAAAGAGGCTAAATATTTTTTTTGAAGACCAATATAATATAAATAGTCTTATATCATGCAGACCTATAGGAAATTTCCAATAGTGGTCTGAAGCCATTCCAAATGGAATAGAAGAGTGTTGAGATGAAGGTGTATAAAATCATTTAGACCTTCAATCAGGTATAAGAACATAGATAATATCAAGTTGAAAATTATAAATACATTACACTATAGATAGACCTAGGTCCTTATTCCTAATTTGAGAAAGTTATAATTGGGAGAGTTTACCTTAATATCTCTGAAAGGGGATTCTACCTCACAAAAAGGCATCTCTTGGTGGAGTGTCTTGATGTATGGATAGGCATAATGGTTTCCATATTCTATACTAGGCCTACAATAAAATTATTTACATAATAAGGTTATGGTTTGGTCATGAGAGGATAGTGTAGATAAGCTTTCATCTCAATCAAGTTTTCACTATAGACTTTCAGTAAGTTACTATAGTACTCTTGAAGCCAAAATGGTCTTACAACACAACATGAAATAATGGTTGTATGAATCAAGATATAGTGACTATATTTGGTTTTATATGACACTAATGACCTCAATAAATCATAAGAGTTGAGGTATATGGATTTGAAATTGATAATCACCTACATGAGTCTTTGAGTTCTCCCTTATTATCACTTGCATGTGACATAGTCAACTCAGTCTGTAGACTAGCCTAGGATAGTAGAGAGAGATGGTTTGAAAGTTTATAAAAGGTGTAATGTGGATGGAAAATTTTAAACAATATTCACACTTATCCAACACATCTTCAAGTGATCTTAATATGCAAGGATAGAAACAAGACAAGTTTCAAAACTTAACCTACAATTAGTTCAAAGTTTGTGCATAGTCATTAGTCATATAAGTTTGTATTGAAGAATTTTAAGTTTTTATTTGTGATAAATCATGACCAAGTGGTGAAATTTTTCACATAACATCATCAAGACCTAATAAATCCTTTCAAAATCTCAAATTGGTGAGTTAAACATGGGAGTTGATCTCTATTTTGTCTCAGATAGAGGGCATTCTAAGAGTAAGATGATTATAATTTTGGTGTGTAGATGTTAATAAAATGTATTGGGAGTATTATAACACTATAAAATTATTTAAATATTTAAATTATAAGTTAAAAAATGTGAATAGTCACCTATAATCTTGAGAATCACTCAAGGCAATCAAAGACTCAAGAAAGGTAGTCTAAGCCTTTTAGGCCTAAACTAATCATGAACCCTAATGATTATAAAATTAAATTATAATAAAATATTACCATTAAAATGTAGTTAATATCCTTAAATAATATGTATAAGGTTGATAAAAACCATTGAGTTGCATAGGGAATCATTAGAATGGTCAATTTGACTGAAAACTCTCTTAGGGGTACCTAGAATGCATTATAAAGCTTGAGAGGACACCTTCAAGTGATCACATCTATATGGACCATGTGCATGAGACATAAATAACTTAGGCAGATTTTAAGGGTGTCATATAATCTCAATTTATGGAATTAATTCTAAGGTTGGACATCAAACCTTTATGAACTATCACTAAAAAGCAAAAACTCCAAAAACCCTATCAAGGACTCGAAGGAGAAAATATGAATGGAGATGCATTAAGGATGGGTAATTTAGACTTTAAAGTGTTTTTAAATTTTTTAATACTCTCTTATGATCTTATAACCCCATATTTTCCATACTATCACTTGTATGAATAGGCTAGAATCTCATTTTCTTATAGGTTTTAATGTATTCTATAGGTGTAGAGGAGAATTTTTGAATGAAAATAAATGTGTAAGGTATATAGATAAATATTTAAAATTAAAATACTCGTTTAATACCAAAAATAAGCATATAAATACCTATTATACATGATTTACTATAGGCATTCTTGGATAGATAATGAAAATGAGAAATGACTACCTAGTGAGAAGATGAAAGGCCTATTTTTAGATCTTTTCAAGGTCTAAATCATAGATTAAAAGACAAGTTAGCTCTAAATATTTGTCCTAAAACCCCTTAAATTGATTAAATTAATAAATTTATAGTCACTTTGATGACAAATGTGAAAACTGAAGCCAAGAAGGCTAGTAAGTCACTATAGACAGTGAACACAAGTGTCAAGAGGAAGGATATCAATTAGGGAAGTATTGGATGAATGTCACATATTTTTCAAAAAATTCCTAAGATATTTCATATTTTTTAATACTTCATAATTAAATTTCAATTATTCAAGTGATGTTTCATCATGAGGGCATTTTTAAGAAGGATAATTAAAGTCTCTATACCAGTTTTAGGAGAAGGATGTAATTATAATGGACACTTGTCCATGAAAACCTCTTGAAATATTTTTCAAAATTCATTATCTTGAAATTTAACTTGTTCTCATAGTTTAACACTTGTCCTTGTTACCCTTACACATCTATTCTTCTCTCTCCTCTCCTATGCTTTATAAATACAAGCCATTTTAGATTTTGTAAGGGAATCCATACCTAGTATGGAAAAGTTGTGCTAGTTTTAATATTGTATTTGACTTTTAAATAAATATTTAAAATCTAGTTTTAAGTTCACAAGATTCTTGTCTAATTTTTTTAAGTGGTGCATAGTGGAATGCCAAGTGATAATTATCTATCCTTACCTTCTCTTTACTCTTCCATGTTTGATGCAAGTAGTTTTCCCTCTAACATGTCACATGAAGTGTATTTGTCTATCTATAATTTTAAGGAGTAGAATTAGTGTCTAAATTTTGACCTTTTATTCACTCGCCTTGAGTAGTTCAATCCATATCACCTCCATGTTTAAAATACTTATGTTAGAGCAATCTAGGATGTTGAGAATAGTATTATGAGTCATGTTTCATAGTGAAAGTGTATGGTAGTATAATGGAGATCATTTTTATATATCACCTCCTTAGTATAGGGTTATTTTTCATGTTCCTTTTTATCCCTTTTCATCCAAACAAACAAGTATTGTAGGTGATAAGCTATAAAAGTCTAATATAGGGAGCTAGCCCTTAAAACTAGATGTTTACCTCTACTTTAGGAAACCCACATGCCAAGAGGTAATCCAATTTTTCAATAAATATAGAGAAGGATTGAACAACCATCTCTAGGTTTCAAGATTAAGTGATAACAAGTCCCAAGTTTCAAAAATTTATCTCTTCTTTGCTAAGTCTAATTATTTTATTTAATAAGCTTCCCCTCCAATATTTTATTCATCACCATACACATAATTCTTAATTACTATGTACTCATATGATTATGCACTCATTATTATATCCATTGTGATTCTACATTCACAAACTTATCTATGGATACAACCAGAGAAAATATGGTATAAACTCATAACTATACTTAATTTATTAAAACATTATATACAAATTCAACTTATAATAATGTCAAATCCCATTTTCTAGGCTTATCTCCAACTAAAAATATTAAGAAATTACCAATAATTTGCTTCACTACCTCTATTTTACCATCACATTAAGGATGGTAGGCTGAACTAAAATATAATTTTGTGCCTATTTTCATCCATATCATACTAAAAAAATGTCCATTAAACATATTATTCTTATGTGATACAATTCTCCTTGGAAACTCATGAAATGTCACACCTTATTTAAAAAACAAAATTGAAAATTTTGTCACATCATTAGTCCTCTTGTAGAGTATGAAGTGTGTCATTTTGTGAAAAATTTTCCACTATAAAAAAATATAGTCATTACCTCTTTGAAGTTTTGGAAGCCTAAGAATGAAATACATGATCAATGATTCCAATAGGCTATCTAAATTTGGTAATGGATGATGCAACCCAAAGTTATCACATTTTCACCTAACATGTTATAAAATACTACACCTTTGGATGCATGTTTTGACACCAATGCTCATCCTTGGACAATAGTAAAAATAACTCAATTATTCTAGCATTTTATACTTAATAGAGTGACTATATAAGCCTCCACTATGCTTCAATTTCATTAAGTTCTCTCTATATCATGTAACCTTGAGGTATGAAAAACCTATTTCCCTTGAACTATAATCCATATTGTTTCATATTTTATTGACATGGAAAATTTTCCATGATTGTTGGATTTGTGCATACTATATGTTGTAGATACCTAAATATAGTCATAGGTACTTCTAAATGTTAATTATTGGAATATCTCAAGATAATTAACTTACACTCAAATATATTATTCTTATTCACCATTCCTAAAGCCATTTATCTATATGGACGATCAACCCCTATTTTTTTCCATCACTACTACACATGAATTTCCAAGTCATTACCAAAACTAATTTATATCACTCTAGGATTACTCCCAATCTTAGGATAGTTATTTTTTCAATGTCAAAGATCATAGTGCATACAAAGGGACTCATGGGGTTGAGTGTTCTAAAGAGGAAAGTGAGCAAAAATTCATGGGATAAGGATATCCCATTATTAATTTTAGGATTGATGATATTTTAGTCAAAGTACCAATAAATTTAACCTTGTTTTACTCAAAGTGTAGATGTTGATACCACTGAGGGTTCAATGTATGTGTGGTTTCACCATAATTCACTACCAACTGAAGGAAACCTCATTCATTATTTTCCAGTAAGTCAAACATCATTTATTTATAAAATAAGGGAAAGGTATTTTAACTCCAAAATGAATATAAAATGAGAAGGCAAGGTAGGGTACAAAATAAATGAATCTTATCTTGAAAGGGTGTTAATGATTCAATAACTAAATTGTATGTGTGCCCTGCCATAGTTGTAACATTGTGTGCCAATTTTCACAAGGGATCCAATGCATCTTTACACATGGAAAGTATTATAAGGAAAATAAAAAATAATGCATAATTTATAAACCCTTCACTAAATATCGACACTTAAAATATCTCGTAGTAGATAACATATACGTTCCTAAATATAATCTATAACTCAAGTAAATAGATTATGTGTTAAAAATAAATTAAGAAAGATATAAAAAAGAGTTATAATAGTGATCACATTTTAACTATTTAATTCATTTGATTAATAAAGAACTTGTTCTATTATTTAACATTAGCATATACTCAAAATTAAAATGATTTACACATTAGAAAACATACCATCTAGTTCAAAAAAAATCAAGGAATTCCATTCATTAAAAATAGGTTTTCTTTACAAAATGCTAACCATGGTAGACACAAATCTCAAAATTGTGAGGAAGAGAAGGTGTATTCCTATATTTATTCTAACAACACTTTGAGACTAAATTTTTCATCCTTTCAAAAATGATTATAGTTTACAATATATAGAGGATGGGTTTCCCTTTTAAATAACATGTGATTCCCATACTTGTCCATGATGGCATCCCAAAGTTTGTTACAACCATTTTGAGTAAAAAAATGGGTAGAATATCCTTTAATTAACTAAAAATATACTCAAGGTACCACCTAAATGATACATGGATGAGACACATATAAACTACCTCCCAAGTGCTTAGACTGTGCCTCGACAACCAACATGACTACCAAGTCAAACTCCCAATACATCTTGGACAAATTAGTTAGACCTTGAAATATCACCTCTAACTTGACCACTAATATTTTATACACTTTTAATGGGGCCTCCATGGACACTTTTACCTCTAAGGCATATATGTTGCTCATGGTGGACTAATTAGAGAGTTTAAGCACTACCTAGGCTCTAGCCTTATTTGATGTTTCAACTTTCTTCCTCATGACATGGTTAAAGTGACCTAGGTGAACTCCAAACTCATATCTATATATTAATGTGCCATATAAGTGGAATAACATAATGATGTTGACTATTTGAAGTAGGCCAACACCTTTTCCCTACCTTTTTTAGAGGATCTACTACTATATATCTAGTAAAGGATTAGGTTTGAAGTGGGAATGATATTTACCTTTAGGATCATGCCTTTGTATATGACAACTTCAAGATTCTTGCATTTTCTCTCCATGAGAGCAATTCTCTCTAAATATTTTTAGGCCTTTAAAAGATGTCCTTTATTATCTATCAGAGTCATGACCACTTCTCCCAAATCTAAGAAAAGTTTTAGAAGGGTGTCCTCAACTCATGTAATTAGATCCATAGTGATGTAACTCTTTAATTATTCTTCCATGGATCATACATGTTCTTGTAAATCCTCCATCAGCTTCTCTTACATATCATGTATAGCCTACAAAATAGAGACTGGGTCCTATTTTGGAATTAGTTTGTAGCTATGGAGAGATTTATTTAGGCTCCCTCAAACTAAGCCACACAATGGGAACAACCTTAGGATGTGGGTATCCTATAATGAGGTTGAATCTCTAGAGAAGGTTGACTTCTTCTTGATGGATCACCTAGACTAAATATTCTACCAAGAAAAGGGTTAGAGAGGGGGTAAAGGGTTGATAAGAGAGATAAAAAGGTGATGCACCAAATTTAAATGACACTCACATAAGATTGAACAAACAATAATTTAGCATAAGATAATTATTTCTCACACAATCTCAAAAACTAGCTAATTACATAAATATTTCATGAACTAAGCTTGCCAAGTAATCAAAGAAGCAAAGAGGAATTCTAAGACTCACACTAAGAATCCATTAATGTAGAAAGAACACAAGTTTATACCTATAAATATATTTAAAACACCTTAAAAGAGGAAATAAATAAGGACAATGGATATGGAATAATCTCCTTCACAAAGCCATCATGTACAAGCTTACTAAACACTAGTTAAAGGTGAGAGATAGGTAAGAATCATATTATTGCATCAAGAGGTAGTTCTTCCTATTTTTGATAGGGTCTTGCCTTGTAAAAAATGAGAGTCTCCTACTCTTCAATAGTATCAAATGAGTATATTATAGTGGGGAAGAGAATGAAAGGTATATAATAAAGGGGGAGAGAGGATAAACACACAATCCAAACTCAATAAATGAGCTACCACCATCCTCTAATGAATTTTAAACCATATTTTATCAAATTCAGACTCATCCTTCATTGATAAATTAACCTTAATTAATCTCAATAGCCTTTAAGTCCTTTCATTGGCTAAGAGATACATTAGAAGACAATAATCTATTTTGAGGTTGATGAGTCATGATCCTACTAAGAAGGAAAAATTTAAAGACCCTGAATACGTATTGAATGATCCACATGCAATATCCAACCACTAAAATCCATTCCTTACAATTTTAAGCCATCTTACACTTGACCTCATTATAAGGACAAAATTCTCAAATCTATGGACTTGACAAATCCATGACTATATTTGCTTTATGTGGATGTAGGTACCTATTTGTCAAGGATATGACTATGTCAAAAGATAAGACACTTATTTTCATAATCACAACTCTACTCCTACTTCAAACCCTAGACATAGGTCTACTATAGATAAAAACCAATCCCATTTATTGGTTTTCCTATATTATTAATTTCAATGAAGGTCTATCATATGCTAAACCTTGTTCTTTATCTCCATTAGGATTAAATAAACCTATCCTACCTCTAAAGTTTATGGAAACCAAGAAATAATTATGTGCATGTATCCCCTTCAAATAATGATGAACACAATCATGAAACAACATTTAAACTTTAGAAAACAAGTCCTATGGGTTCTACATTTTCAAACCAAAGTTCCAAACTAATTTTTAATGGTAGATTCAAACTTAAAATATCTTCTCTAGGTCAACCTAAATTATATTTAGACCTTGACTCTATCCCTTTACCTGCCTGTGTCCACAACATCCTTTGATCTAATATTTCTGCCTATGTGGCATCTCTACCATGCTCTTTATCATATTTAAAAATATGATTGCTGCTATTTTAGACACATGTCATCATCTTGTGCCTCTTGGAACTTAATTAAATTTGATTCATTGATCTTTGATTTAGGTTTCCAAAATCATGACACTTGTCATCCCCACATTCAATCTATAAATCTTGCTATGATATCTCCATCTAGTTAACACTTTTGTGCCATGTGGTGGCTTCACATGTGATCTATCTATTTTGAATTCATAACCTTACACACACCATATATCTACTTTGTATGGTTGAATGCACTCTATTGATCATTATTCTACTTAATCAAATACATACCATTGCTCCTTTAAATCATTATGATCATGCCAATTTTCAGCCCCTAATTGAATCCTATGATCCTCTAACTTATTGACCTTGTGTTTTTTATTGATCTTAATTTGCATGATTTAACTCATGCTATTGATCTTGATGGTCCAACTAACTTGAGATTCTATCCATGTGTCATTGATCTATGATCTGATCAAGAAATATCTTGACACTTGGTAACATTGGGTTCAATCCTAGGATCTTTTTGGATATTTTTAAATTCAAATAACTACTTCTCAAGGCTTTTATTTGACATCCCCAAGCACATCCCACACTGTTAGATCATTTTTGAAAGCTTATATATTGAGATAGAAAATACATCAATGCACCAATTTCATAGGGGATATTAAAGAAATCAAAAACATCATATCCATGTAGTCTTTTGAATTTTAGAGGCCTCCTAAGTACACTTATTAAATGTTAAACCAATTAACCTATTCATTCTTGCATGATGTGTGAAGATGGTCTAGTCCCTTTAGGACTGTGAAAGTCATCTTTCTCCCTTAAAAGATCTAATAAAACTTTGAGACTTTGATCAAAACTGATTCATTCCCCCTGGAAAGCCATGAACACCATGGAAACATGATGGATCCTTTCACTTTCAATTCTAGACCTGTTTCTAGACCTACTTCCCAAAAATAAGAAAATTCACCTTAAGACTTGCTTAAAGTGTTTCAAAAGCTTGAAAGTGACATGTGGTCCTCATCTTCCACCATTTTATCATTCACTCAACAATAAATCTACTCATATTTTCACACCACAACTAGGACCTCTCAGAATACTGATCCATTTAGGCAATGTTTTGTATGTAGGCTAAAATTGGCCAATATTTCTAATGACATCCTGAGATTGCATGCTTGTTATGCAACAAATTAGTTGCCTTGTTTAGTCCATTAGGCATAAATAGTCACAAGTCTTTTCTCTCAATTGATATGAAACTAATATAAGTTTATCCCTTCCTAAAACCTTATCTTAAAGCAGAAAAGGACAATAAGAACAACACAAACATTGTGCCCAAGGCACTTATGGAAGGGAAACACACAATTAGAAAGAATGTACACAAGGCACTTAGAGGAAAACATGAAAAACTACTCTAATATATATAATGTCTAAAAAATATTTTAATAACAAGGATTTAAATGAATGACATTGATTGGGATTAGTAATACCTCTCCATCTAGCTGGGCAAGTTAAAAAGCATTATGTTGTTTGCATTTATGAATGAAATAAGGGCCACTACATAAGCTATCAAACTTGGTATGGTTTCTTGGCTTGGCCCTATTTTAATCCCACTTGAGGACTAGATACCATTATTTTAAGTCCCTTTCTATGGGTCTCTTGTCAAAGGATTTCTTGACTTAAGCTTGGTAAGACTCTAGTGTCTTCATTGTAAGGTCCCTAGTTTCTTCAAGATCCATGAGCTCTACCATCCTCATGCTCATAGGTTCACTCTCCATCAACTCAAGTTGATGGGTTAAATCAAAGGTAGGTAACTTAAGAGAGATGGACAATTTATCTTCCATCCCATATATAAGGACATATGGTGAATTACCAATGGAAACTTTAGGAGTAACTCTATTATCCCATAAGGTTGTCTTTAGCTTTGTGTGCCACACTCTCTAGTTCTCTTCCATAGTCCTCTTGATAATCTTTATGAAGTTTTTATTTGTTGACTCTTCCATTCTAGTACCTTAGGGGTAATAATTGGAGTATGTACTAAGGTAGATGTCCAATTTAAGTTCCCATTCACTTGCTCTCATGTTGAGAAATGCTAAGGCATTTTCTAAAATTATTATTACTGTTACTCTAAACCTCATTACTATGCTATCATAGAATTCCAACAATGTTATTTCATTGGCCTCTTTCAAGGAAATTACTTCCACCAACCTGGTGAATTAGTCAATAGTAGTGAGTACCCATTTGTATCCTTCATTTAAAGGTGGATTAATCATTCCTATGGACTTCAAACCCCATTACATGAAGGGTTGTTCCACCTAAATTGGGTTGAGAGGAAGTGCTTCTAGTCTTTCGTGCTTGCAAAGAGAGCACACTTTTGACATTTTTTGACCCATGCATAGGCATATTTGAAGAGGATAGGCTAGTAATACTCATTTCTCATCACCTTTTCTCTCATATTATTTGGATAAAAATGGCCTCCTACAGGGCTATCATGAAATTGTTCTAAGAGCCTTATCACCTAGTCATCATCTATATATATAAGAAACACTAAATTGAGGTCTTTTATAAATAGGACCCCATAAAATAATGTATAAGGTATGGAATAAAGTCTAAAATACCTTCTATTTGATATATCCATGCCTTGAGGACACTCACCTATCACCAAGAAATGTGCCATATCCTAGAGCCAGCTAGTGTGAGGTGGAGGTGCATCTATTTGTGCATTGTCTTGTATCACCAAGAAAACATCTTTATCTTCCTAAAGGTTATCAACCATATTCTCACATAAGCCTTTACCTATCACTAGCTTATTGACATTGATATTCATGTCATACTCCATGGCCTTGATAATATAGCCATCCCTTTTCTCATTCAAGTCCTTGTTAAGAAGGAAAACCATGACTCTATAATGAGACACCATAAGATAAATCTTGATATTGGAGAGTATTGGTCTAAAATTTTTGAGGATTTTAAAAGCTAAAAAGACCTAATTTTATACAAAAGTGTACCTTACCTCATAGCCTTCTAGCCATTGATTGAAAAATGTAATTGTCTGCTCAAGTAATTCACCATTATTTTGCATCAACATAGATGATACATTTTCATCATTGGAAATGGTGTATAATATGAAATCCCTTAATAAATCAAGATTCGTGAGTGTGGGTACTTGGGTAATGGCTTTCTTGATAGCCTAAAATGTTACTTTACCTTCATTTGACCAAGTGAACACTTGGTTCTTCTTTAACATGGAAGTAATGGGTTTGGCTAAGTTGTAAAAAGTAGGTATAAACCTTCTCACAAAGTTTATATACCCAAGGAAGCTCTAGAGTCCCTTCTTGTGATTAGGCAAGGATAATGCTAAGATAACACTGATTCTATTAGGATCAATAAATAATATTTTATTTGAGACAATGTGTCCCAAGAGTTTGGATTCATGAATATAAAATACACATTTCTTGGGATTCAAAGAGATCCCATATTCCCTACATCTTTCAAATATCAACCTTAGGTGATCTAAGTGGTCACTAGCCTTCTTGGATAAAATTTTGATGTCATCCAAGTAGACTAGTACCATATAATTTAACAAGACTCAAAAATCCATGTCCATTTCTCTTTGAAAGGTAGCTACAAATTTTGATAAGACAAAAAGAATCTTTTGATAAGCATATGTGATCCACTTTGTGGTGCAGGTAGTCTTGTATTGGTCTACTTCTTTTACCAACACCTAGTTGTATCCCGAATACCCATCCAAAAGAGAGAATCATTATAAACTAGAAACCATTTGAAGGAGTTTATCCATGGATGGTAAGGGTTAGTGATCCTTTAAATATACCCTATTCAGGTCTCTGAAGTCAACACACAACTTGATCTCCTCATTTTTCTTCCTCATAGGTAACAAGTTGGCTACCCATGAGTAGTGCTTGATGGGAAAGATGACATTGGATTCAATTGACTTATTCAATTATTTCCTCAGAAGCTCTTCAATTTTGGGGTTGATAGGCCTTTGATTCTACTTGATAGGCTTGGCATTAGCCTCTAATTCTATAGTGTTTTGGGCTAGCTTGGGATCAAAACCTCTCAAGTCACTATATTCCCAAGAAAAGATGTCTACATAATATCTACAAAGTTTAATGATAGCATGATTTTTATCCTTATTACTTACCTTTCCAAGCTTGAGGCATTTGTATTTGATGATAATAACTCTTTCATAGTTCTTCTCATCAATTGACATCATTGTCTTATCTTTCTTCATATGGTCTCCCTCATGATAAAATCATTCAAGGGTGACTATCCCTTTAGGAATTTTTTTAGACCTAAACTAAATGATTTGATCTTAGCATTGAAATGGGAATTTACCTTGGTTCATTAAGTAAAACTCTACTTCCTATTATAGGAAATAGATAATGTACTTGTCATTATCAAAGACTTGCCAATGAGCTTCATTGTCTGACACTGATGGTATTAGTACCATTTTAACATGTGGATGTACTTTAGACTTTTTCAATTCATTTGGGAGGTCAAATTACGATCCCATAACTACCAACCTATCATCATGTTGATTTTGGTTCCTTGGCATTGCTTAGATGTTAAAGGCCACAAAATCCTTGATTATGTCCCATACTTTGTGTTTATAGGATTTCATCAAGGGATTATTTGTGATATTGTGTCCTCTAAATTGATGTACTATCAACTCACTATCTCCATATACTTGCAATTTTTTGATTCCCCTCTTACTAGCCCATTGAAGGCCACTCATACTTAGTTGCATTGCAAGATCAACTAAATTGAAACCTATAAGAATAAAAATACTTATCATTAGAGGGAGATAATAGAATTTCACCTATACATGCCCCATTTTTTCTCCTTGAGCCATCAAATAACAATTTCCATAAACCACTAGTATCTTCTTATGGCATAGTAAGGGATGGCATGAATTGATTTTACTCATGCAAGAGATATATTCCCATGTCTCTTTCCTCAACACCTTCCAAAGGGTCAATTAACTAATTTTCACTCCATGGCAAAAACATATTAGGTATCTCCTCAAGATGAGTATTTAGTTCTTGACCAGCTAGGTGTTCATTTTCATCTAGGGTGGTATAATTGATGTTTGAGCTATCTTGCCCATAAGGTTCTATGTGAAATTATGTAATAGGCTTAGCTTTGATGGATACCTTGGCATCATAATTTGTCTTTAAAGACATGTAGGACCAATCTATTTCTAGATAACCCCCAATTTTTGCTATGAAATCTCTAGATAAACGTAGAGCAAAACAAGGAGGCACATCTAGAATCAACACATCTTAAGCCACTAAATCACTAGGACAAGCTACAGGGTTAGGTGTAGACTTTTGATGATACCATCTAGTTTGGTGGAAGATCCATGAAGTTGAAAAACTCCCTTAGATTGAAGTTCATAAATTAAACCAAGCTAATTTACTATTGACTTTGGCAATATTGAGGTACTGGCTCCACTATCCACCATGTAGTTGTGCTATAAGGAGTCACCAATGATTACAAAAATGTAGAAGGAAGGAGGTTTGACCACCTTATTTTATTTTCATTCATTAGATCCTTTGGTTGCATTGGTGATAACTAAATTTTCTTTTCTTAGTGGCTTCTTAGAAACATTGATCTTTACTAAACCCTCTTGAAGGATATCCACCTAACCAATTATGGAAAACATGTCCCACATTGGAACACTCACATTGCATCTTTTCATTTATTCCATAATATTTATGGGAAAACCACCAACTTTTATTTGTGCTTTGGGAGCCACAACTATACTTTAAACTTGTGAGTTTTTGGGTATAAAGGCATTCCCTTGATTCTAATTATTTAGAGCTATTGGAACCTTTGGAGTAATAGTAGGTTCCTTTGGATTTAATATTAATGGAGTAATATTATGAGGCTATTTGACTACTTCTTAGATACCATCCATGTTCCTTATTTTGAACCTTGTATTCATTACCACTAAAATTTAGGTTTAACTATAACTAGCATGTTGATTAGATGCATAACACCCCTATTATTCATAATTAACCATTTTAGTACCCAATTAGTTTGGTCTTTCATTAGGCCCTTGGCATTGTTGAGGGTCTTCCAGTTTTGTCATCATAAGTACTTCTATGTTCTGAGACATAGGGGCTTGGTTGTATCCATAACTAGCACCCTGATGCCATTACTCATTAAAAGCCTAATTAAAATTAGTAATTGGGACAATGGATTGACCCAAAATATTGATTCCAAGGCATAGTATCTTCAAATTCTTGAGAAATGTTGGTCTAAATATGGACTAAAGTATTAGAGGTACTTGTAGCATTTGGATTATAATTATTTTACCTAACATAGTTACGTTATTCTTGTCTTTGGCCTTGTCCTTGGAAATTTCCTTTTTAGGGTGGCCTATTTTCTTGATAAGATTTCCATTGAGGCTAATATGGAGTTTGATAAGGTCTATTAAACTGGTGTTTTTCCTTTTCACATTCAATAATTTATTTCCAAAGGATTGAAACATGCTTTTAAGCTCTTGGAAATTCTTGATTTCTCGAGAGTCACTAGATTGGCTAGTTGAAGCATTTTCCTGCTTTGGTGTAGGTATGGAAGTAAGGGGAGGAATGATGACAAGAGGTGGTGGAATCTTAGGTAATAAAAGGCATTAGTGATCTAGGTTTAAGATTTATAGCTTGGACTAGATTATTCGCTACTCTGATTGCCACCTCATAAGAATTTGGTAGTGTGTTCCCTCCCATAAATTGAACCATTACTACAATGTCACTATTTGAAGCTTTTACATAGTAAATGAAAGTAAATTTTAGGGTAAGCATGATAGAGATTGGAATCTTTTCCATGTCTTTTGAAAATTATTATTGAAATCTTGTATAACCTCATGAGGAGCCCTCTTGATTGTGATTAACTATTTGACAAGTGATAAGTGGTCACTTTTGTCTTAAAATCTCTTACACAATGCATCTCCTAACTGATCCTATGATGTTATAGAGTTGGTAGTAAGGTTTATATATTAGTCCAAGGAATTACCCTTGAAAGAGATGGCCAACAACTTGATGGCCACATTTTCCTCATTGATATCATGAATGTTGTAGAAGTTGGCTACGTCTTTGAGGTTTTTAGAAGGGGTTGTATATTAGTCTCCAATAAAGTAAGCAACACTTTTAAGAGATGCTACTAGGATAGCATCATACTGATAGAGGTTTAAAAGACTCTATCCATTGAAATCCACAAAAGGAAAAGCTCTAGAGGCTACCATAGAAATGAAATGACCTAACAAAGATCTCCTTGTAGAGGTATATTTTGATATTGGTTTAAGAGGAAAAATTACTTTATATAGATGAGTATTAGCAAATATTAACCTTTTTACTGAGTTTAAAGGAAATTCAATGACTTCAAAAAGAATGCCTTTAAAGCTGATCTTGTATTCACATTTGGCATGAAAATTAGCTACTACTCTACTATGATATTGCAATCAAGATCTCACTATGTTGTTTTTTAAGTCAAATTCCTTGACCCATGTTTCATGAGTAGTGGTTCACATGAACCCATCTCTAATGAGAATGAATGGTCTACTTAGCACTCATTACATCTAGGTGATTCTCATAGGGGTGAAGTATTGGGCCTTCCAAAGAGGTCACCCATCCCATTACTTCTCAAACTAAAGCACATTGAACCATGGAGTAATGGGGTAAAAATCTAAGTGGGCTTAACCTTGGATGGAACTCCATGGTTAAACATGCTTAAGTTGTAGTAGTAATGGGATGGGTGACCTCTTGGGAAGGCCCAATACTTCACACTTGTGAGCATCACCTAGATGTAATGAATGATAAGTGGATCATTCATTATCATTAGAGATGGGTTTATGTGAACCACTACTCATGAAAGATGGGTCAAGGAATTTGACTAAAAAAACTACAAAATTGAATCTTGATAGTAATATCATAATATGAATCATTGTAGAAAATACCTCCTACCTAGCTACTACTCTTATACTAGAATGTTGAGTGTTCTTTGGAGTTTTCAGATACTATTACACAAAAGATATGACTACTACAAATTGATCAAACTAGCATAAAAATTTTCCAATCTTATTTGAAAGTGTCTTATCAGGCATGCCAAAACCCATTATAGCATTACTTTGCACCCATGGAGATATTTCTTCAAGATCCTTACAACTAAGAAAAATAATGGTAACAACCTTAGGTTGTGGGTATCCTGTAATGAGGTTGAACCTCTAGAGAAGGCCAACTTCCTCTTGATAGATCACCTAGACTAAATATTTTATTAGGAAAAGGGTTAGAGAGGGGGTAAAGGGTTATTAATAAATATATAAATGTGATGCACAAACTTTAAATGATACTCATATAATCTTGAAATAAAACTAATTTAGCATAAGATTATTATTGCTCACATAATCTCACAAACTAGCTAATTGCATAAGCATTTTATGAACTAGGCTCACCAAGAAATCAAGGAAGCAAAGAGGAATTATAAGAGTCATACCAAGAATCCATTAATGGTATAAATAACACAAGTTCAAAATTTAAAATATCTTGAAAACACCATACAAGAGGAAATACATAAGGAAAATGGATATGAAAGAATTTCCTTCACAAAGCCATCATGTACATGCTTACTAAACACTAGTTAAAGTTGAGAGATAGGTAAAAATTATCTTATTGCATCAAGAGTTAGTTATTAAAAACTTTGATAGGGTATTTCCTTGTTAAAAATGAGAGTCTCCTTCTCTTCACGAGTCTCAAATGAGTATTTTACAATGGGAAGAGAATGATAAGTATAGGAGTAAAGGGGAGAGAGGAGAAGCATGTAATCTAAAATCAATAAATGAGCTGACACCATCCTATAATGAATTTTCAACCATATTTTGATCAAATCTAGACTCATTATTCATTAAAAAATTAACCTTCATTAATATTTATATCATTTAAGTCCTTTCATTATCTAAGAAATACACTAGAAGATAAGAATCTATTTTGAGGATGATGAGTCATGACACTACTAAGAAGGAAAAATTTTAAGATCCTAAAATGTATTAAATGATCCACCTTCAATCTCAAACCACCAAAATCATTTCCTTGGACTTATACTCTATCTTACACTTGAATTAATTGTAAGGACAAAATCCTTATATCCATGGACCTCATAGAGCCATGACTATGCCAACTTTAAGTGATCCTAGGTACCTATTTGTCAAGGATATAACTATGTCAAAAGATAAGACACTTATTTTCATAATCACAACTCTAATCCTACTTCAAACCCTAGACATATTTATAATATAGATAAAAATCAATCCCACTTAATGTTTTTACTATACTCTTAATTTCAATGAAGGTCTACCATATGCTAAGCCTCATTTTTTATTTCCATTAGGTTAAAATAAACCTATTCTACCTCTAAATATTATGGAATCCAATAACTCATTATAAAAATGGATCCCCTTTAAAAAATGATGAAAAAAATCATGAAACAAAATTACAACCTTGGAAAACAAGTCCTATGAGTACTACATTTTCAAACTAGAGGTCTAAATTGAGTTTTAATCGCAGTCTTCAAACTTGAAATATTTGCTCTAGGTCAACTTGAATTATATTTAGAACTTAGATCTATGTATTTAACTATCTAGGTCCATAACATCCTTTAATACAATGTACATATCTCTATGTAATCTCTTCCATTCTCCTTATCATATTTAAAATATGATTGTTGTTATTTCAAACATGTGTCATCATGTTGTGCATATTTGAACTTGATTGAATTTACTTCATTGATCTTTGATTTGGGTTTCCCAAATCATGAAACTTTTCAACCCTATATTTAATATATGGATCATACTATTATGTCTTCATTTGGTTAATGATTTTATGCCATGT
Source organism: Torreya grandis (assembly GCA_037957365.1). Classification (NCBI taxonomy): domain Eukaryota; kingdom Viridiplantae; phylum Streptophyta; class Pinopsida; order Cupressales; family Taxaceae; genus Torreya; species Torreya grandis. The sequence goes on along the minus strand of JARHVA010002391.1, from coordinate 1,325,003 downwards.
GGTGGCCTCATATGTGATCTATGTTTGTTGACTTCTTAACCTTATGTGCATTATCGATCTAATTTACAAATTTGAACATGCTTCATTGATCTTTGGTCTAATTAATAAAACATGCAAAAATTATCCTTTAATTAATTGTTATTGTGCCACTTTTTATCCTTTAATTTAATCTTAGGATCCTCTAACTTATTGACCTTGTGCTCAATGTTGATCTTGATTTGCATGATTTAACTCACGTCATTGATTTTAATGGTCCCACTAACTCAAGATTCTATCTATGTACCATTGATCTATGATCCAATCAAGAAAGATATTGACACTTTGTATCACTATGTTCAATCTTAGGATCCTTTTGGAGTTTTTTGAATTCAAATAACTACTTGTGGATTTTATTTGACATCCTCGATCATGTCCCACACTGCTAAATCATTTTTGAAAGATTGTATCTTGAGATAGAAAATACATCAAGACACAAATTTTTCAAGGGACATTCAAGGCATGAAATCAATCATGTCCATGTAGTCATTTAACTTTTATATGCCTCCCAAGTACACTTATTAAATTTATAACCAACTGACCTATTCATTCTTGCATGATGTGTTAAGAGGGTCTGGTCCCCTCAAGATTATGCAAGTCATCTGTATCCCTTCAAAGCTCTAATAAAGATTTAAGACTCTGATGAAAATTTATTCATGACCCTTGGATGCCATTAACACCATGGAAAACTATTTTATCCTTTCAGTTGTAATTTTAGACCTTTTTCTAAACCTGCTTCCCCAAAATCAATAATTCACCTTAAGACTTGTTTAAAGTGTTTCAAAATATTGAAATTAATATGTGGTACCCATATTACACCATTTTATCATTAAATCAACAATAACTCTACTCATATTTTCACACCATAACTAGGACCTCTTAGAATAGTGTAGGCAAAATTTTATATGTAAGCCAAAATTGGCCAATAGGTTCTCAACACTTTCTCTTCTCTTGTAGATGTCCTCACTTTGGTGATGGAGAGGAGTTCCTACTAAGTTTATCATACCATAATGTTTCCATCTTGGATGAAATTATAGGTGAGGATTATCCTCATGTTCCATGTGGTGTGGTCAAAGTCCTATTATAATTCAAGATCACCCTACATAGTCATCTTAAGTTCCTAGGAAACTGTGACTTCTCATAGAGTAGAAATAGGTATTGGTGGGGTGATAGAGATGCATGTTATAGGTTTAGTTCTATAATGTATGTGAAATATATGAGATGGATGGAATGAAATAAAATATTAATGGAGGAGCAAGAGCCATGTGGGTAAAATGGGGAAGATTAAAAGGAGATTCCCAAGGGAAAAATTACACCTGCCAATAGATCTAAATGAAATTAACCTATGGGAAAATGACACCAAGGAGAAGGACATCTAAAATAAGGTAAGATTTTTTTTATTTGAAACAAAGTCCCTAAATGATTGATATAATGGATAAGGGATGTCTGTGAATGATTTGAGGAGCAATAGGAGGTGGTGTAGGAGGCCAAGGATGAGTCACCTTTTATCTCTTTATAGGTATGGGTGTTGATTATTATCCCACCTTGGGATTGTTTCAAGGATAATAATAACATAAAACCTAAGTACCTATATATCTTAAGGTCTAATTGCATGAAGTTGAGCCACCTAGGATTGCACTACCTTAGGCTGAGCTACCTAGACCATATGTGGTGGTGGAGCTAGAGAAGATGGATAGGGAGGTGAAACTTGTGGAGGAGAAGGCTTGGGAATAAAAGGAAATATGACCCCTTGTAGAATTCTTATTGAGATATATAGGAATTTATTAAACACGTCATCCAATATGAGCTGATGTGGATGAGGTAAGGCCAACTTAGGTGGATGGCTCAAGCCAAGCCTAATTTACTTTCCTCTTCTTCTTGGCCTCAACCTAGGAAAACACCTCCTAATCATCAGTTGGATTGAGATATAAATCATCATCCTCATGGGGATAATGACCACGTTTTATGTTAATTTAGTCCTTGTATCTCTCCACATGGGAATATATGATGTCATGTGGGTCTCAGTCTCAGTGTTTAGCCATACCTAGGGCATAGGAGTCCCTTCCTATTTCCATATTCTATAAAGGGGGAATTCCATATAAATATGGTGTATGATAGTGATTAATATATGTGAGAGGCCTTATTTTTGTTGTTGATCTAATGGATAAAGATTCATTCCATTAGTTGGTAGTCAATCTCTTTCTCTACTAGGTAGACTAAGACTTAATAGGACAAGTAGAGGGGATCCTTGAGAGTGTCCACCAACTGAATGATGGTGTCTTCCTTTCAATACCAATATTCACTAATAGGAGAGATTCCATTATCTCCTTGGATAGTTTAGACATGGATATCTTATTAATGAACATGTAAACCACTAGGTTAAATGACTTGCATATCTCTTGAAAGTGGTTCTAGTAATGGTGGTAATAAGCTTGTAAAAAACTAAATGGACCATTGAGCTTATTGGAACCCACACTATAAAGGTAAATGGATTTAACATGATCATTATGTAGATTAAATCTACTAGGTAGCTCATAATTTAAAATTTTTCTCCACCAAGACATCTCCCACTACCTTGATCAAGTTGAAATTGACTACCCCCAAGGTCGAGGACCTAATCACCCTTGAGGATGATGTGAATTAGGGGAACCCACAATAGGTTAAAATGTAGGCAACCAATTTACTTAAATAATCAATCCAATAGTATCATTTTAATATAGAATCCTTCCTTGAAGGTGTGAATAGTGTAAGCATTCACATCTATCTTGTTGACCCATTTACCATCTAGGTTCTTTGCCTAGTTCTTTAGGACATTATATATCTATTAAGTGTTAGTATAGGTGTTCCCTGTAGCTAAATCATAGATGATTGTATACTATGAGAAGTAGTAAGCTTTGAAAGTGCCTCCTAAGATATCTAAGATATGATTTTAGGAACTCATGGAGAAAACCTCGTCATGAACACCATCTTGTGCCCACTTACTAGTGAGTAGCAATTTTCCAAATAAATTGACATAGGGGAAGACTTTTGGCATGGATTCACCTTAGTACAATCTACACTTCTCATATGACCAGAGGGCATCTTAAAACTTGGCCTCATCTTCATAATCATTGGAATAATATTTGGTTACCCATTAAATTACCTTGGACATCTCATCATAGTGCCTCAAATGCATCATATCATCTAGGAATCTGGTGTCCCTATACTCAGGCATGACCTTAGGGTTAGAATAAAAAGAAGTGACCATTGCATAATGGGTTAGTTCTCTTAGGAAAATGATTTATAAGAGAGGGAGGCACAAAGGGAAAAAGGAATGCATAAAAATAAGAAGGTAGAATAGGAAACTATGAATAATAACAAAAATGATCTAATCTAAAAATAGCTATAGAGATCCACAAACATCTCCTATATTGATGGCACATGTTGGATGAATTTTCCCATTTATTTGCCAATGTAGACTTAAAATTAGTGATTTGAAATATGTGTCACCTACTAAATTTGGATATTATGACATAAAATTATAATTTATCCAATCAAGTCATAGTTCCCCATTTTGTTAATGTTAGGAGTGTAGTAGGCACATGGTCATTAGCTGAATTTCACCATTTATTTCCCAATTTAGACTTAAACTTAGTGATTTCAAATATGAATCACCTACTATATTTGGTGATTATGACATGACATTATAATTTATCCAATCATAATGTAGTTCCCCATTTTTTTAATACTAGGAGTATGATAGGCACATGGTCATTTCATCCTAGTGACATCTTAAATAGTCTATTCCCTATGCTACATATCCATTGTTGATTGGTCCTAACTAAATCAGATACCACTTATGCCTGGCCAAATACTTCAATTTCACATTTTATTAGTAGGAGTAGCTAGTCGGAAGAGTGAAGTGATACATGCATGGAATATTTTGATTGGCCCCTTAAGTCTGATTATACCCTAATCTGACCACTTGGGGAATTTTTAATATTTATCTAATAATTTATATGAATCTACCACATGTCATGGTCTAGTATTTTAGGTTCCTTGGGGATTTGACATCTATATCAAGTCTAAGAGTTATACTACTCTTACATCAAGCCATATGGCATCATTTCATTTAGTCAGGCTCTCATAACCTTTAACATCTCTATCAAGTTTAAGAGATTGATGTGTTCTAACATTGGTACTATCTGATTGGTCAATTTTTGACACCTATGGTCATTTGGGAAACATAATGTATTCTGATTCAATTGCACTCTATTAGGATTTGACATCTTTATCAAGTCTAGGAGACTAACCATTCTAAAATTAGAGGATTTGATTAATCAAGATCTCTCAGCTCTGACATCTTTGTCAAGTCTGGGAGACTAACACATTATGATGGTTATAAGCACATGACACTTTTTGATTTTGTTTCTTAACCTACAAAAATCCATGAAAAGATACTAAGTAAAATGGAAACCATGTAATCAAATAAAACTTACTTACTCTCTAATATAGCTTTAAAAAGTGGCATGTAGGACTCCATGATACTGAGATTCTAGGTGCTTGACTCTAAAAATCTTCAAAACAAGTCCAAATCTATAGATTAAAATGTTAGTGTAATAAAAATATTTTAAGTGTTAAATTGCATTATTATATTTAGGATGTGATAAATACTCAATGGTTTTTAAACTTAGAAGTCACAATGGGCCTTAATAGGGATTTATTGCCACTATGAATATAATAGATGCATGGAAAAACTACGGAAAAATAAAAATTTAAGGGTGAAAAATAAAAGATGATGATCAGGGAGAGATCAAAACTCTAGAAACCTTGAATTTGAGAATATTTAAAGAGGGGTCCCCCACTTCTCAAAAGAAAGGGTGTGTTGGTCACAAAAAAAACGTTATTTACATGAGGAAAGTGGTCTTAAGCACTTATAACCCAACCTATAAACCTTTGTTTTTACACAACTCATAAAATTCAAGAAGGTCTTTATGCATAGATAGAGAAATAAGGAACTAAAGTCAGTTGCACCAAGTGATACAATAAGATTTATATCTACAAAATACCATCAATGCTATGTGAGGTGATAATTTTTACTTAATTCAATTTATATTTCATTCAAATAAGTTTAGATTAAGATGGGTATTAGAAATTTTGAAATGGGAATTGATTAGCTAGATAGCATGGGAGAATGGAATGGATATTGGTCTACTACCAGCTAGGCATCCATAACCTTGACATAAATACCTCTCATCCCACTTGAGGCCTTCATCCATTTCCAATTAGTCTAGAAAGCTTGTGATGATGGTTACCTAAATAACCCTTTTAAGGAAGAATCTTTTAGATTCAAAAACTTTACTCTAGTTTTTATTTTAAAAAATTCTTATGAAAATATTTTATCTATTGAGGGTTTGGGACAAAGCCTTGGGTAATGGGATGTTTGGAAAGATATAAATACCCAGAATATCTTAGATTAGTTCAAGAATCCTACATTTCCTCAAGATGTTTTATTAAGTGTAATTTTGATGGATTTTATTAAGAAATTTACTTATTCTAAAATACACATGTTTCATTATGAATCATTGGTATTAGAGATATAAATATTAAAGGACTACTCATAATATTTTATTTTTTTCAAAATGAAATCTCACCCTTTAAGTTTATTAAGCTTGAACTATAGATTATGTATTTTTATCACTCTCTAAAGTGGTTATCACATTTTTTTGAGCTTGACTCTTCTTTTTGAATCACATCATCCTTTGAAGGTGGAATTTTTGGAAAGGTTCATAAGAGACAAAAAGATAATGAAAAAAACACACAACCAAAAGCAAACACACAACTAAAAGCAAACTAGTCTAATATATACATTATCATCTTCATTGAAGTCACTCTTAAACTACATTGGAAGGAGAAACCAAAAAGTAATGTTTAAGTAACTATCCATTCATAGGTAGTGGGAGATTATTGCATTTAAGGTCTTTAAGGTGAATAACATTCTATTGAGTAGCTTATCTATCTAGTAAGGGTTGATCCAAAGAGGATAAAACTTAGTGTGTTGACCCTTATTTTCATGGGATCTCCCATAATAATACAAAATTATTAATCTTAAAGGATTTGACATTGGCCCTTTTGTCAAGTCATCACTTCATAGTGTCTTGATGTTTCTTGAAGTTTAGTAAGGATTTATCCTAAGATTCTTGTAATTGGACAATGTCCAAGAGCCTAGAGTTCAATTTCTCATCATGATCCATATACTACTACATAAAATTATAGGTAGTGAGCCTAAGAATAATTGGTAAAAATAGATCCAATTCATAGACTATTAGAAAGAATGAGATTTTAATCACTTGTTTATACCTGGTATGATCACCCCATAGATAAAATTTAAGCAATGAATGTCATTCATAGGGTTTATTTTATACAAACTCCTTAATGGCATCAATTAGGTTTTAGTTAGTTAACTCTCCAATCCATTATATTATGGATAATAATTGGATGATAATATCAAGTTGATCCTTTTATAATATGTTCATTTAGTGAACTCCATGGATTAGAATGTGGGACCATTATCACACACTAATGAGATATGTTTTGGATATAGTGGTTATATTATTATCCATGAATTTGAGGACTTTAATTGTGGTACTTTTCTTTATCACCACTACCTTGGTTCATCTTGTGTAGTAATATGTGGACATGAAAACAAACTTATGGTCTAGTGAGGATTTGCGGTTAAATACCCCCATAAAATCCAATAACCATTGGGTGAATGTTGTTGTTTCTATAATTGGCTGCAACAACATTACAACTTGGGTTTCTAGTTTAGCAAAGGTTTGACATTGGTGACATATCTTGATATGAGCACAGACATATTTAAATAAGTTAGGACATTAGTAGTCTACCCAAAGTATCTTATTGTGTTTTCTACCATATGGAAAATGATTAGCCTCTCATGGAAATTCACTATTAATTCTATAGATTTAGCTTCTAATAAGCATATAAGATAGACACCTTCATGATTTTTACTAAAAATGCCTCCTTTCTTTAACATATAATGTGCTAATTTTAGACTAAGGGATATTTTATACATTTGATTTATCCCAAGAGGTGTGTTCCCATAGAGTAAGTAATATGTGATTGGGGTATACCAATCATACTATAATACTAATCCTAATCTAACTGATATAGAGATCCGTAGATCATTTTTTATTATCAACTAAGTCTATCCATACCCTATAACCAACTTGGTAGGTTTTATTTCCATATCATATTATTTTATCTTGGTCATCCATATAACTCTATATTCACCCAAATTTTGTTGACCCAACATTTTATTGATGGTTAGGTCTGGTATGATTGCATGTACCCTGTTCTTGAAGATGTAATACTAGAAATTCTTTATAGATTTGATGAGCACATAAACATGTTTGTACAAAGTGGAATATTTAAATATTTCATATTTGATATTGGTTCTCATAAAAGAAACAAGTTTTTTATTCTTCATCTAATCTTTGTGTGAGATAGGGAATAATGGTGTGCTCAGAGGTGAGAACATAAATTTAGAAATCCTTCAAGTAATATGGGTTAATCAGCATGTGTGCTTACATTATAACATATTTTATATCCTATAAATCATTTTTAAATTTAAAAATACACTCCACCATTTCTTCATATTTTAACATATCATTTAGAGGATTTGTGATTTAGGCAAATCTAAAAATGAACTTATGAACAAAATTGATTTTCCCAAAACATATTTTAACACTTTCTTATTGTTAGGTAGAGGTAATTTGGAAATCACATCATCTCTTTAGATATTAATATAAATACCTTCCTTCATGATTATATGACTAATAATCTTACCTTTTATAGCATTAAACATGCTCTTCTTAGGGTTTAAAGGTATGTCATAACTCTTGAACTTGTTGAATACCATGATGAATGTGATCTGATCTATATTTTGAAAACATAGTTGAATCATCCATGTAAATTATTATGAATTTTCTAATTAAACCTTCAAAATCAAAATCCATATCCCTTTGAAATGTTTCTCCAACATTGATCAATCCAAATGGAACTCACTTGTAGGCAAACATACCCCGTTTGGTTGTGAATGTGGTTTTGGATCAGTGTTATGAATTAACTGAGACTTGATAATATACCAATAATACGTACAAGAAGGAAACCATCTAGGATCCATTAACCATTTAGATCAATTAATAAATGGAAGTCAATGAATAATTTTATTTATCTAAGGCTTGGTTTGAGTTTCCAAAATTTATGCATAAATGGATCTCTTCATTCTTTTTGTGCATGGGTACCATGTTGGATACCAAATTAGAATGACACAATGTGAATATTTTTATAATTGATATAAATTTTTGAACCCTTTTCTGTATCAAGGATTCCATGATTTAGTGCACATGCCTTTTCATCTACCTAAATGGATTTTGGTTTTGTTTTAATAGGGTGGTGTGAGTAATTTTAGGTCAAAGACTTTAAGCTATTCATAAGATAAAGTAATCACATCCTTATAGCTTAAAAATGAATTTCAAATATACTTGATTTCTAGCTCCATATAATTGGGACCTACATTAATGGTTTGAGATATCTATAAAGAATTGAGATTAATGGTTTAGCACTTTTGATTCTCAAACTTAAGCTTGTTAATTTGGACTGTAGGGAAGAATGTATCAAATGCATTTCCTAGTGAAATCATCCATTTTAAGATGTAATTCCCATAAATATTGAGAATTCCATCCTTGTTGAGTTTATATCTAGGATTGTCTTTATGTTATTCATCAATTATTTAGGCTTCAAATACCCCAACATCATTAAGGAATTGGACAATCAACTGTCCATAGAGAACTCATGTAATTTAATGTCATCAAGGGGATTTTAGCTCACAACTAAGGATGTTAGTGAGTTAGTGAATTGATTTTCTTCCCTAGGGATACTGATGGCATTTAATGTATTAAATAATTTTATTAAATCCCAAGATCTATACTTATACTTTTTAAGGTATGATAGTTTAAACTAGAACCTGCTCTTAACCTAGTTTATTACCATCTCAGAATCACTAAATACTCTTAGTTATTTCACCTTATGTCTTAATTAAAACTATAAAATTATTATTAATTCCTCATACTCCACCATATTATTGGTGTAGGGGAATTATAACCTATATGAATCTAGGTATCTCTTTACTTGTGGGTATATTAGTAGAACACCCACTCCAATACATTGTTTGGAAAGAGACCCATCTACAATATAAGGACCATAAACCTGTCAATTCTAGTTCATTACTATCTTTGTCTATGTCAAGTTTCATTCTCAACATATAAATGCCTAAGTTTGAGTAAACTAGTTTCACTCTCTTATTGATGATGTTATACTTAGTTATCATATGTTTCATGTAGGGCTCCTTATCCACACTGATTTGATTGGATACATCTATCTAGAGCAACCAAATATGAGAGAATTTGATGGCCATGTACCTATTTAAGATTTTATACCAATCCATACTAAGGAACATTATGTAAGATTTAGGAATATATACTACCTGGATGTCTATAGACTATTAAATCTTAGGTTTGGACTCTAGTTGCATGTGGACATTTAAAAACTCACCTAATACCTTGACCTCTAAATTATTGAGTTTAACCACTACCTTATCTAACTTGATGGAGATGAAACCTAATTTTTCACAAATGCCAATAGGTATTACATTTTGAGATGCTCTCAAATCCACTAGGTAGTCGTGTAATTTCTTCCCAAATAACCTAATAATTAGGAGAAAGGGAGGCACTTAAGTCTTTTAAGCATATTAGTGTGGGTTGTTTTATACTCTTTTTGGGTAGGATACATTGTATTTTTAGTTAGGTGTTTTAGTATAATATAATTTTTCTCTATAATCTGAGTAGGTTCATGAAGGGTGATATTTGCTTTAATCTTCTTCATGTATTTTACTATGTTTTAGCCTATCTTATTTTGGATTAGTTAGGTCTATGTAAGATCTTTTGGTTCATGAAGTTTTGGAGGTGGGGGGTAAATTTTAGAATTATGATCTAGTGGGGTTACACCATTATTTGGGGTAGTATAGGTAGTGAGGGGTTATTATAGTTACTTATTAGTTAGGGTATAGTTTCTCTTCTTGAACTATTGGAATGCATGAACCTCACTCATGATTTCTTCCAATCCATTTTATTATTGTCTAGGAAACTCCATGGTTTCCAAAACCATAAGTATGGTAGGGGGTATGCCTATAATGGATTATTATAGGTGATTTAGAACCACCTCATACTCCATCTCTCTAGAAGATATAAAAGGCACTACATAACTTTATAGATTCAAGTTATTCATATTCATCCATTTTATGCACTCGACACTAGTTAGGCATACCTATTTAAGAGATGTTGACTTTGGGTATCCTATTTGGGTCAGGATCTTACTGATTGTGGGGATGATTATAGTTTTTATTTTGTCTTTGGTAGGTTAAATGTTTAGCATTTGAGTTACCTATTTGTCTTTGTATTTTAAGGAAGTCATTAATTATTTTTTCACCCATTCATTACAGGCATCCAAATCATTTTTATAGATTCCTAAGGTATATATTGGGTGTTGTTATCTACTACCAATATCATTTGGTGTTGCAATTGAGGAACCATTTTATTATTTCCTTGATTAAAAAAACCTGAGTGTTGGTTTGGCATGATGTGACTCGAAGGTAGTTGGTTCATTATGGGTAATGGTTGGAGAAATGGAATATTTTGGTTTATGCTGGGTAATAGGCTCAATATAAGCATATGTGAAAATTTATTAAGAATGTGAGCCATCATTTGACCATGAGGGTTTAATTTTTTATCAAATTTTATGGATTCAACATAAACTAGAGGTAAGTCTATTATCATGGGGTCTCATTTTAAGAACATGTCTAGTCAAGGGTCCAAAGCATTATTTTATATCTCAAGTGCTTGTTAGGCATTAGGCTGATAAAACATGGTGACTTTTTTATACATTTTATGAAACCTAGTGTTGAAGTTTATGATAGACTCATGGGGCTCTCATTTTATGTAGGGGAACTACTAGTAGAGGATGCTAGGGTTAATAACTTACCAAATTGGGATGATAAATCAATACTAAACTAATTCCATCTTTTGATTGAGTTTTTGGGGAGGTTAAGGAACTTATCATAGGCTGAATCCATCAAAGTGAAGGGGAAAAACCTACATGCTACATCTTTATGTTCTACATTGAGGAGTCTTATTATAGTCTTATATGAGGTCACGTGATCTTTTTCCATTCATCCTACAATACAACTGAAATGTTAAAGGTACCTTTTTGGGTTCCTTGATAAGCCATGGATAACTCTAGGAACATTAATAGTCGACCTAGGTAACCAAGCTACATGGAGAGCCATTGTGGGTGGTATATTTTGAGGATACTATGAGGATGAGTTAGTGTAACTAATTATAATTATAGGTCTATTTTTTTTAGACCAATCTCTATAATAAACTTTTAGGGGTAAATAATCAGCCTACCTCACTCAGAGTTAGACCTAGTGATCCGTGTAGTAGGCTCCAAATTTTCTTAGGGGTAAACTAGTGGCTAAATTTTCCTTATTATGGTCTAAATTGTTCTATATATTACCAAAATGGGTTATAAGCTCATAAAAATGATAATAAACATTATTAATAAAGAAAAAATGTTTAATAAAATAAAGGCCTTCTTTCTAGTGCTAGTTATTATGTGTGTTTGAAACACACGATAATGGAGAAAGCATAAATGTAGGGAAATAAGAACTTCAATAAAATATTCCTTCAAGGATAAGATTACTAATAATGATTAATCAAATGGTAAATTTTAAGTCTAAAATAATATATCATTCAATATCCCTCCTTCTAGCGATAGCTATTGTTGGCCCTAATGATCTTGGTGCATCTAAAGTCACTCATGGAGTTTAGTGTTCTGAAGAAGAAAGTATGTGACAATGGATAGAATAAATATATCCCATCATTAATTTTAATACTTATTCTAATCTATTCCAAAGACTAAGTAGTTTAACCTTGTTTTATTTAAAGAGTAATAATTATTACCACTAGGGGTTCAATGTATGTGTGGTTGTACCATAATTCACTACTATTTGAAAGGAACCTCATTCATTATTTTTCATTAAGTCATAATTCATTGATTTATAAAATAGGGGAGAGGTATTTTAAATCAAAAATAAACATAAAATGGGAAGGAAATTAGGGTAGAAAAAAAATATTTCAGGGTTGAAAGGGTGTTAATTCTTCAAGAACTGAGTTGTATGTGTGCCCTACCATAATTGTACCACCATGTGTCAAATTTCACTAAGGGCTCTAACTCATATTTACCTAGGGAAATTTGTATAATTAAAATATAAAATAATGGTTAGTTTATAAACCCTTCACTAAATATAAACACTTAAAAGATCCTATAGTAGATAACAAAAGTTCTTTAATATAATCTATAACTCAACTACACAGATTGTATATGTTGTGAAGAAAGTGATAAAGCTTTTTAAAATGAGTTATAAAAATGATCTCATTATAAATACTAAATTAATTTGAGTAAAAAATTAATTTTTGTATTCTCTAACATTAACATCTAATCAAAATTGAAATGATTGACACATTAGCAAACAAACTAGCTACTTTAGCAGAAAGCAAGAAATTATATTCATTAAAAACATAGTTTATTTAAAAAATTGCAACCATGGAAGAAAATTAAAGATAAAAAGGGTGAGGAATAATATGGTTAATATTTTATTTATTATAACATCACTTTGATACCAAATTTTCCAACCTTTCAAAAAGGATTGTACTTTACAATATATAAATATGGGATTCACCTTTAAATAGCACAAAATTCCCATCTTTGGAAATGATGGCCTCCAAAGGTTTATCAAAATTACATGAATTAATAAAAAGTGGTAGAATATCCTATAATTACATAAAAATATACCTAAAGTCCCACCTAACTAATATTTGGATGATCTATAGATGAACTACCTACTTGGATTATACCTTCTTGGTAGCCAATGTGATTGTCACTAGGCTAAAATCTAAACCTAACTTAGCCAAATTCACCAATGGCTATTGAAATACCACCTCTGATTAGGCCACTAATATTTTATGCACTAGGAATGGGGCCTTTATGTCCACTTTGACCTCCATTACTTGGTTGATGCTCATAGTGGATTGAGTAGAGAGTTTAAGTACTACTTAGGCTCCAACCTTGTTGGTTTTCTTCACTTTATTCCTCATGTCATGGTCAAAGTAACCCAAGTGAACTCAAAACTCACCTTTATCTAGTAGAGTGACATATGGGTAGAATAACATAGTGATGTTGAATTTAAAATAGGATAACATATTTTCCTTACCTTCTTCAAGAGGTTATACTGCTATATGTGCCAAGCTCAACCATCATTAAATTGTAGCCCTCATGATCTTGGCATATGTCTAGTAGAGGCTCAAGTTTGAAGTGGGCATAAGATTCACTATAGGGAACATTAACTTGTGCATGACAACTTCAATCTTCTTAAATTTTATTTCCATGAGAGAAATTCTCTCTAAACATGCATTGGCCCTTAGAAGATGTGATTTGGTGTATACCAAAGTCTTGACCAATTCTCCTAAAGATGAGAAAAGTTACATAATGGTATAATTGACTCATTAAATCAAATTCATAAGCAAGGAACTATTTATTAATGATTCTAAGGCTCAAACCTATTATTTTGTATCCTCCATTATCTTCTTATATGTATCATGTATATCTTGAAGCACAAATATTAGGTCTTTATCCATTTTCTCTTCTCCCATGGATGTCTTCACTTTGGTGAGGGAGAAGAGGTCTTGTCAAATTTATCAAAATATAGGGTTTCCTTATTAGATGAAATTTTGGGTGAATGTCATCCTCATGTTCCATTTGGTGTGATACAATTCCCATTAAAATTTAGGATTACCCTACATAATAATCTCAAGTGCCTATGATACTGCAACCACTCTCAAGGTAGAATGAGGTGTTGGTTAGGTGACAAAGATGGATGTGATAGGTGGAGGTATAAGTAGATTTAGAATAATTATATGGATGGAATGAAGGAATAGATAAATGGAGGAGGATAAGGCATGGGGGTGAAAGGGGTAAAGATGAAGGAGATGCCCAAGGGAGCATATATACCTACTAATAGCTCTAGGTCAAATTAACTTGTGGGGAAATGACACTAGGGAGAGGGGAATTTAATATAAGGGAGGAAATTAGTTGGTTTAAAACAAGTCCTTATGTGTATAGGATAATGGACAATAAAGGCTTGGAAATGATGTAGTGAGTAACAGGAGGTGGTGAAAGAGGCTGAGGATGAGTCACCTTTTGTTTTCTTTGCGCCTCTTGTTTGAATCAACTTCAGTTGCTACAATGGAGGGAGTTAAGGTAGTAGAGGCCATGGGGGTTGACTGAGGAATATTATAGGTAATATAAGGTGATGTTATTTTATTTTAGGCTAACTAGATTACTCACACATGTGTACTTATTATTGTGTAGGAAACAAAACTTGATGGAGATGGGGATCTTGTAGGTATTTGAACTTATAGAAGAACCATCGAGAGTACCATGGATATTATTACTTGTGAAATAGATTATGGATATGGGAGTTTTGAGGTGATAATTTTGTGAATAGATGAAGATAGTGGTAATTAGGTGAATTATGGGAGGGAAAAAATATGAAAAAGTGGGGACTTAACCTGATCAAGTTATTGTAGGGAAGGGAAACTAGGAGGGGTTTGACTAGGTTGTTGAGGAATGTAAGAGCACAGGTAGGGATATACATGGGTGTGAATTATTAGTACCACCTTAGGATTATATCTAGGATATAATTGAAATTGAACCTGAGTGCTTATGTATTCTGAGGTTGAGCCACCTAAATTTGATTTGCTTGAGGTTAAGCCACTTGGGTTTGCACTACTTGAGGTTGATCTACTTAGAAAAAGGGAGGTGGTGGAGTTGGAGTAGAAAGCTGTGAAGGTAAAACTCATAGAGGAAAAGGTTTGGGAGAAGAAATTTATGGGACCCTTTATATAATTATTCATGAGATCTAAGGGGGAGTTTCCTAAACATATCCTCTAGGGTGAGCTGACATGGAGGAAGCAAAGCTAGCTTAGGTAAATGAGATAGGATAAGTTTGATTTATTTTATTATTCTTTGACCTAATATAGGTGAACACCTCCTAATCATCAATTGGGTTGAGATGGAACTCATGATCTTCATGGGCATGGTGGTGATAGTTGATGTTAAGGTAGGCTTGGTATCTCACCACATGAGACTGAATGAATTGTGTAGGTCCCAATATTAGTGTTTGGCCCTACCCAATGCATAAGAGTCCCTTCACACTACCATATTATATAAAATTGGGAAATAATTGTACATGTGGTGCCTAATTGTAATCAAGAGGTATGGGTAGGACTTCCATTAGTGACTGAGACAATGGCCAAAGATACCCTCCACCAGTTGGTACATGATATCCTATTCTATTAGGTGTTTTGGGACTTGATAAATAATTTAGTGGGGATATTTAATATTTAAAACCACATAAATGATTGTATTGTCCTTGCAATATCAGTAGTCACTAATAAGGGTGAGATATTCCCTTATATCCTTTGATAGTTAAGGCATGGATACCTCATTAATGGCCATGTAAAACACTAGGTAAAATGACTTACATATCTCCCATATGTGGTTATGGTAATGGTGAACATATATCTTGTAAAAAAATAAATAGACCACAAAGCCTCTGAGAACCCACACTACAAAGGTATATGGCTTGAACATGAGAATTATGTAGATTACATCTAATAGGTATCTCATCATGTACAAGTTGAATTTTCCCTAGGCATCTCCCACTACCTTGATAAAATTGAAATTGATCACACCAAAGGTTTGGGACCTAATTATAGACACCTAAATCTAGCAACCAATGACCATCAATCAAGGTTTTGACCAATTTCCCACCAAAGTGCACAATTTGGCCTAAAACACTAAAACACATTAAAAGATTTTAAATTGATATATTTAGGTGCTTATTTTGGCTAGGGTATCATTAAATAGGGAAATGCAATTTATGAAGCAACTAACTTTGATCGGATCATTTTGAGTCAAAATGCCAATTTTGTACCTAGGTGCTTTGGATTGCTCTGTTATATCAAATTTCTTATTCAAGACACATGCCTTTTTTATTTTGTGTTGACAATATCCTAAATGGGATAATGGTTCCAATGCATCTAAAATCAACTTCCAAATCTAATCCAGACAAATTTTGAGCCAATAATGAGACATTTTGAATGATTTAATTAATTTGTGCACCAAAGGGCCAAAATTTGCACCAAAGTGACTAATCATGCTTAAATATAATTAATTCAAATCATTAGCCTAATTGAATATTTGTATCATCAAATGACATAATCTCTTGGGAAGGCATCCCTAGGCCATAAATGCATAAAATATCAGGATTAGGCCACCCCATGACTCATTAAGACCCTCTATTCCTCTTTACTACCTCTCTATCCCAAATATTTATGAAGACATTTATTGATTTTTGCCTAAAAAATTGAATGGATTCTTAGTCACACATCTTCATCTTGAGATGGATGGTTCAGGTTGATTCTAACCATTTTGAAAATCTATAAATAGGAGATCCATGAATATAAATTAAGAATCTCTTTTATTCCAAACTTATAATGCCCAAATACATTCAAAATAATTACATTTTAGTGTTATAATTCAGAAAGATTGAGCCAAACCAAGCCAAGCCAAAGTTAAACATGGTGTTAAGGAGAGATGGAGGTAGCCACACTTCATTGATGCAAACTTCATGCGAAAAAACTGAGCAAAATGCTTCAAAAAGATATTTGGAGCATCCAAGGAAGGTGAAATAAGGTTTATTTTAAATTTTAGTTGTGCTTTCCATTCTAGTCTTATCAACTAAGCTCCCCCTTTGTGATAGGCTTAAGTTGTTAGCATTAGTGTGTTTCATTTGGATTTGCTTTATTCATTAACACAATACTAATCTCCCCTTATTTTAATCCTATATTCACATAATGGCACACCTGGTGGGACCCTAGCACCATAAATTTTCTCACAAAGGCTCTTGTAAGAAACCCACTAATCACTTTTATGTAGAATATTATAATGGGCACCCTTGTTGCACCCAAAACTAACCCAGTAGGAATTCATTATGACTCCGAAATGGTTGGCTTGTATTGTTTTTTTTTACCAAGACTAATGCATGTAACATAAATATAGAATTGCAAGCATAGATACACATAGCTAAAATAACCAACACACTGTATTTATATTAATTGCAAAATGAGTAAATGAGTATAATGTGAGTCATGTAGTAACTCACTAAATACTCTAGTGATCATATGAACATTATTTCAAGTGAATATCCCAGCAAGTGCTGAAGGTGTGTTCATTTTGTTCTCTATCCAGTAGAACTATGAACTCTATACGCTAGTTTTATATAGACTCTATAGACTGGATCTACAAACTCTACAACTGGTTCTATGGACTTTACAGCTGATTCTACAAACTCTACAGCTAGTTCTATAGACTTTGCAGCTAGTTCTATGGACTCTGTAGTGGCTTCTACAGACTCTACAAGCTGCTTCTATAGACTCTACAACCAGATCTATGGACTCTACAGGTGGTTCTACAAACTTTGTAGCTTCTTTTATGAACTCTACAGGCATCTTCTATAGACTCTACAAGCCACTTCTATGGACTTTGCAGCTAGATCTATAGACTCTACAGGTGGTTTTATGAACTCTGTAGCTACTTCTATAGACTCTATAGGTGGCTTCTACAGACTCTGTAGGCTATAGGCTGATTTCTACAAACTCTACAAGCTGCATCTACAGACTTTATAGGCTGGTCCAACACTTTTATGGAATTTGTAGGCTACATCTATGGACTCTGTAGGTTACTTCTATGGACTCTACAAGCTACTTCTATAGACTCTACAGGCTGGTCTAGTGCTTCTACGGACTCTGCATGCTGCATCTACAAACTTTGTAGGCTGCTTTTATGGACTCTGTAGGCTGGTCTAGTGCTTCTACAGACTCTACAAGCTATGTCTATAGAATTTATAGGTTGTTTCTATAGACTCTATAGGCTATAAGTTGATTTCTATAGACTCTTCAGGCTTGTATCTATGAACTCTCTAGGCTACTAAAAGATGCTACAATGATAGATCTGCTATAGTGATGAGCTACTACAGTGGCATGACTGCTACAGTGGCATGGCTATTATAGTTGTATGGCTACTATAGTGGTGTGGTTGCTACAATGGATGAAAGCACAAACTCCAAAGACCAATCCTAAGGATTGATGTCTAGAGTGCTATAGATGAGAAGGACATTCTCAAATGCCCAAGTAACCTGCAAACTACAAGTGCAACAATTCTTTTATTCTTATCCAAAATATCCAAAGAAGCCATAAACACTTCCCTTTATCCTTTCTCCAAGGGGTGACTCAACTCACTTGAGTAATGTGAAATAAAGGATGTGCAATAGTTTATACATTAAAATATTGCTTATGTCTCCCTTGGGTATCATCCCCATAAAGTAAATATTTAAAGTAACACTTGATATCTTGCAATTGGGTTAAATGTTACTTTTTACAGCACTTTAGGTATTAAAATATACTAGCAACCAAACTCTGAATGGCACAAGTGATAGCTCACCAAAAAGCTCTCAGCGAGGAGTATCAAATCTAATCATCTAAACTAGCCTCTATTGCATCCTACTAACTTACTACAAATAGTAAGTATGCCTAAAACTAATTTAGTCAATTACTAAAGTGGGGACATTATAGTCTGCCCACCTTAAAATTGCTTATCCTCAAGCAGTTTTAGCCCAGCCTACTGAATAACTTGCTCACTCTCCCATGTAACATCCTCCTCTGGTAGGTCTTTCCATTTGACCAAATACTCCTTCACTATCTTGTTTCTGAGTTTCCTCTCTCTAGTGTCCAGAATAGCCTTAGGTTCTAACACAAGCCTCCCCTCCTCATCTAAAGGGGGTAAATCTATAGAAGGCACTACACTTTGACCAATGGCTTTCTTAAGCCTAGACACATGAAATACATTGTGCACCTGATTGCCCTCTGGAAGCTAAAGCTCATAGGTGACTTCACACACTCTTCAAATCAACCTATAGGGGCCATAAAATCTAGGCTTAAGCTTCTCTACTCCACTCTTCTTGAGTGATGACTGTCTATATGGCTGTAGCCTCAAATACACCATGTCCCCTACCTCAAAACTATGCTCTACCCTATGCTGACTAGCATATAACTTCTATTGATTTTGAGCCTATTGTATATTCTCCTTGAGTGCTCTTAGGATATCTTGACTATCCTTCAATAGGTCTTTAGCTTTAGGCACTTTAGTTTCCCCCAAAACCATATCCATGAAGATTAGGGCTTCATACCCATACAATTTCATAAATGGAGTCATCTTAATGGTCATGTGATGCATGGTATTATAATAATAATCCTCCATGTGTAACCACTTAACCTAGGATCTCTATTGCATAGTCACATAGTTCTACAAATAACCTTCCACCCATTTATTTACTATCTCCATCTACCCATCTATCTGAGGATGGTAGCTCGTACTAGGTGTAAGGTCTATACCACACAGCCTGAACAACTCCCACCAAAAGGTGCTCATGAACTTGTTATCCCTGTCACTGATAATAAATCTTGATAACCCATGTAGCTTGAAAACCTCCCTAAAGAACAAATCTGCCCCCTGAGCTACTGTGTAAGTAGAAGGGATGGCAAAGAAGTGAGCAAACTTCATCAATTTGTCTACCACCACATAAATGCAATCTCTTCCCTACACTCGTGGTAGGCTAGTGATGAATTCCATAGAAATGCTTTCCCATTTCCAGTCTAGAATGGGTAAGGGCTATAGTAAACCAACAAGAAATGTGTGTTCTTCCTTATTCTACTGACAAACTACACACTCCTTGACATGCCTCTGAACATCATCCTTGAGCCCTCTCCATGAGAACCACTCTTAGATTTGCCTATAGGTCTTGAAAACCCCTAGATGCCCAGCCGTAGGTGCATCATGAAATACCCTCAATATCATTTCTCTGAAGTGTGATGATGAAATCAAATAAATTCTATCCTAAAATTTGATCAACCCATCTATCACCTCATAGAAATCATCCTATATAGTACCTGAAATCAATCCCAAAGCCCAAACATCTATGGCATATTCTACTATAATATTAACCCACCAATCTCCTAAAATCTCTACAAGAGCACAAATGTGAGGTCTTCTGGATAAGGCATCAGCTACTACATTCTTATTCCCTTTGACAAACTCAATGCCATAGTCATAAGCCTATAATTTAGTGACTCACTTCTACTGCCTATCATTCAAATCTTGTTGGCCCATGAAATACTTTATGCTGTTGTGATCTGTCTTGATTGCAAACTTCCCTCCAACCAAGTAGGATCAGAATTTGGCCAATGCATGCATGATGGCCAACAACTCTTGATCATAAATAAAATATCTCCTTTCTACCCCTCAAAGCTTTCTACTTTCAAAATTAATGGGGTGCTTTTCTTGCATCAATACTGATCCAATCCCATCACTTGATGCATCACAATGAAGCTCAAAAGGCTTCCTGAAGTTGGGTAGAGCTAGAACTAGACATGAAGACATCACCTACTTGAAATGTTCAAAACACTATTGTGCTACCTTTATCCATACAAAATCACCCTTCTTGGTGAGGTTGGTTAATGGTGCTACAGTCTGTGAAAAGTGCTTCACAAATCTCCTATAAAATCCACATAATCTAAAAAACCCTTTGAGTTGTGTAAGGCTTGTTGGAGTAGGCCAATCAACAACTACCTTAATCTTTTCTGGATCCACTCTAACTCCCTCAACATTGATAATATGGCCAAGGTAGAGTAACTTTGTCATGCCATACTCACACTTTGATTCCTTGGCATTCAACAATTCCTTCTCCAAAATGACCAGCACATCCTTTAATTGTTATAGGTGTTCTTCCCACGTCCTACTGAATACTAGGATGTCATCAAATAATATCAATACAAATCTTCAAAGCTACCCTTTAAACACCTGATTCATACAACTCTAGAAGGTAGCTAGAGTGTTGGTTAGCCCAAATGGCATAACCAAAAACTCAAAGTGCTCATAGTGACACCTGAAGGCAATTTTTTCTATGTCCTCAATTCACATTCTATTATGATGGTATCCTGACCGTAAGTCTATCTTAGAGAAATACCATGCTCCATGTAGCTCATCAATTATTTCATCAATCTTAGGGATGGGGTACCTATTCTTAATTGTCTTCTTATTGAGAGCTCTATAATCAATACACATACACATTGTCCCATCCTTCTTTACCAAAACAACCATTGAAGCAAAGGGGCTTTTACTTGGCCTAATATGCCCCATCTCCAATAGCTCCTTTATTGACTTCTCTATCTCATCCTTATGCTTTTTAAGATGGTGGTATCAGGTGATGATGACTAGTTTAGCCCCCTCCTCTAGCTTGACAACATGATCTATACCCCTCTCAGGAGGAGCCCCATGTGGAATGCTACCAAACAACTTATCATGCCTAGAAATGATCTCCTATACATTTAGATGATAGATTTTAACTTGCTACTCTGGAGGCATAGGCATGATCAAATATTTAGATACCCATTCTACATCATCATGTCTAAATAACCATTCCATCCTCTTTAATGATACCACCCTAAGCCACCCATTAGGTAAACCTCGAAGCACCACCTTCCTACCCTGATGCTGAAACATCATCTCCAACTTAGCCAAGTTAAAGGTAAACTCTACTAGAGAAGCCATCCACATCATTCCCAAGATTACATCATAATCACCCATGTCAACTACATAGAAATCATCCTCCAACTCATAATCTCCTCCCAATCTGATGCAAAGATTTGAAATCTTCAAGGTGCATAATAACTTGTGGCCATTGGCCACCATGACTCCGAACCCTGAATGCTCTTCAATCTAAAGGCTTCTCTTAGCCACCAATTTTGCATCGGTAAAGTTATGCATTACTCCTATGTTGATCAATGAGACCACACACTATCCCTAAATCATTCCTCTTACCTTAAAGGTAATGACCTTCTACACCCCTATTAACCGAGCAAGAGACTTCTCATCATTCGAACTCTCCTTAGTAGTGTTATCACCCTGACTAGATTCTGAATCTAAATGTTTCTCCTTATCCTCAAAAGGTGATTCATCTACTAAAAAATAATCCATTGGTTTAGTCTTCACCTTAATTAGACATTCATGAGAAAGATTCCATGGCTCCTTACAATGAAAACATAGTTTTTTCTTCCTGAGCTCGTTGAGGGTATCACTATCCAACCCTTTAGTTTCCCCCTTAGGCTGTTGAGGGTCCTTCTAAAATGTCTTTCTTTCCTTATCCTTCTTAAAATGAGAGTCCTTAGAGTGAAGTTTTCTCCTATAGGAAGAGGGTGCTAGGTCTCTCATTTTATTAATAGCCTCTTGTAGTGAAGAGGGGTTGTGTCCCTTTACCCATCCTCGCAAGGGATCTTAGAGTCCATCCATGAAAAGAATAATGAGTCTCCTTTTAGATATATTTATCACCAATACTGCTAGCTTTTGGAACTCGGTGATATAGGCATCCATAGAACCCCATTGTTTAAGCTATGCTAGCTCCTTGAAATGCAATTTTGGGTCCTTAGTGTCAAATCTCTCATTGAGTCTCTTAGTAAACTCTTCATAGGTATCTATCTAGTTATGGCCAAGTGTGACCATACCATGGTGCCACCACTCATGGGCACTCCCATCCAAGTGTAATGTAGCATACTTAATCACATCCTCCTTAGGCATGGGATTAAGCTGGAAATAAGTGTCTAATTTTTTAACCCATGTTCATGCTAAAGTCTTCCTTCTACCATCATAGTATGGGATAGACAACTTTCCCAACTTCTTCCTCATCTCATAATTTTGGTGCATGTTTCCTCTCATGGGCATATGCTTGAGTCTAACATCCATATATTCCTTGAAGGACATTTCACCTTGAAAATCTGGTCCAAAATTTCTCCAATCCTCTAGTATTTGGTCTTGTATCTCCTGTTGTGTAGGACCAACATTATCCTGGTCATTTTGACTCAGAGGAATTGTGGCATGAGTGGTCTTGTAGTAGAAGAACCTGCTATAGCATATGTTTGGGCTCCTCTATTAATCAACGCATCTCCATTACCTCCATTACCCTATCCACCTACCTAGTTAGCATTATTACTTTGGTTGGCATTATTGCCCTGATCTGCTCTAGTCAGGTGTTGTGTAATTGCTAGAGCCATCTGCTATAATGTATCCTGAAGCTCCCTTTGACCCTTGGTAAGATTACTAAGCATCATCCTAGTGCTATGTTCTCCCCTTTCCCCATCTCTATCACCCATGGCTAGTGCTAAAAAAGGGTCACCCTCCTCTTCAATCTCTAAATAAATTTGTAAGTCTAGGTTTGTCCAGTTTCTCCTCAAGAAGTACTGATGTGTTGGATGCATGAAACCTCACAAGATGGCAAGAAAAATAGGCTCTGATACCACTATAATGGGTATCCTTATTGCACCTAAAACTAACCTAGTAGGAACTCTTTATGACTCCAGAATGGTTGGCTTGTATTGTTTTTTTGTTTTACCAATACTAATGCATGTAACATAAATATAGAATTTCAAGCATAAATACACACAACTAAAATAACCAACACACTGTATTTATATTAATTTCAAAATAAGTAAATGAGTATAATGTTAGTCATGTGGTAACTCACTAAATACTCTAGTGATTGTATGAACATTATTTCAAGTGAATATCCCAGTGAGTGCTGAAGGTGCATTCATTTTGTTCTCCATCCAGCAAAACTATGAACTCTATAGGCTAGTTTTCTACAAACTCTACAGACTTAATCTATGAACTATGTAGCTAGTTCTACAAACTTTGTAGCTAATTCTACAAACTCTGTAGCTAGTTCTACATACTCTATAACTAGTTCTACAGACTCTACAATGGCTTCTACAGACTCTATAGGCTACTTCTATGGACTCTGTAGCTAGATCTATGACTCTGTAGGTGGTTCTATGAACTTTATAGCTACTTCTATATACTATGTAGGTGGCTTCTATGGACTCTATAGGCCACTTCTACAGACTCTATAGCTAGATCTATAGACTCTATAGGTGGTTTTATGAACTCTATAACTGCTTCTACAGATGCTACAGGTAGCTTCTACGAACTCTATAGGCTACAGGCTAATTTCTACAGACTCTGTAGGCTGCTTTTATGGACTCTGCAGGCTGGTTTAGCACTTCTACAAACTCTACAGGCTACATCTACAGACTGTGTAGGATGCTTCTATAGACTCTACAAGCTACTTCTACAAACTCTATAGGCTGGTCTAGTGTTTCTATGGACTCTACAGGCTACATCTACAGACTCTACAATACTTCTACAGACTCTGCAAGTTGGTCTAATTCTTCTACAGACTTTGTAGGCTATGTCTACAGACTCTGTGGGCTACTTTTACAGACTCTACAAGCTGTAGGCTGATTTCTAAGAATTCTACAGGCTTGTATTTATGAACTCTCTAGGTTACTACGAGATGCTATAGTGAAAGATCTACTATAGTGACAAGTTGCTACAGTGGCACAACTGCTATAGTTGCATAGTTGCTATAATGGTGTGGTTGTTATAGTGGTCAAAAGCACAAACTCTAAAGACCAATCCAAAGGATTGATGTTTAGAGTGCTACAGATGAGAAGGATGTTCTCAAATTCCCAAGTAACCTATAAACTGCAAGTGCAACAATTCTTTTCTTCTTATCCAACATGTCCAAAGAAGCCACAAACACTTTCCTTTATCCTTTCTCCAAGGGGTGACTCAACTCACTTGAGCAATGTGGGATAAAGGATGTGCAATAGTTTATACATTAGAATATTGTTTATGTCTCCCTTGGGTATCATCCATAAAGTAAATATTTAAAGTAACACTTGATATCTTGCAATTGGTTTAAATGTTACTTTTTAAAATACTTTAGGCATTAAAATATACTAGTAACTAGACTCTGAATGGTGCAAGTGATAGCTCACTGGAAAGCTCTTGGTGAGGAGTATCAAATCCAATCATAAAAATTGGCCTCCGTTATGTCATGCTAACTTACTAAAAATAGTAAGTATGCCTAAAACTGAGATAGTCAACTGCTAAAGTGGGGACATTACAAATATTGGAGTGGAGTTAAAAAAGTGAAATTTTAATTTAAAATTCTATTTTTATGATAATTACAATTTTGTTCTTGGTAACATTGTTTTTGCTCTCTATTGTAATATCATTGCTATAAAAGTAGTGATTGTGTAACAAAATCTCTATTTTATAAAAAGTGATTTCATAGCCCTAGACAATGATATCATTCACCAAAATAATGATTTCATTCACCTAAGCAATGATTTTGCCAAAACAATGATTTTATCTCAAAATAATGATATTGTATATGCTATGCAGTGATTTCATATTCAACAACAATGATTTTGTCAATAGCATAATGATTTTATGTTTTCTATCTATTAATAGTGATTTTTTAGGAAAATACTAATATTGCATTTTCTATCGAACTAATCCATAATAGTGATATTATGTTCTAAAATTTCAATTTTGTAGGAAAATAATGATATTGACTATGTAACAATGAGATTACAATAGAGACTTGAAATTTTTAACGTTGTTTGCTCAATTTCTTAAGTGTTTCAAAGCAAACCCTTATAATCATGTTTTTTTTTGGTTGAGGGAGTAGATTATAAGTTGTTTTGATTGCATTTAATCGAACACACTTTTAAATTTGATTCTTAATGAGAAACTAGGGTGCTTAAGTGAATGTTTTGATAAATTGTGATTTCAAAGTCACAACTTAATACCAAGGGGTCAAAAGAACACCCCCTAATCTTTCATTTGGTGCTTAAAATTAAAATCATTTGTCAAATTTTGTCTTCAATAGTTGTTTAAACTTAGAATTTGATTGGCAAAAAGAGGGACGTTGTGTGTATGTTCTTCTATCCATCCCCTTTAGGGAAATTTTGAAATCAAAAGTGTTATCCTTATTAAAAACATGCCTAGTCCAAGGAATAGAAATAATGTCATCTAAATAACTCCCTAAAAACTCACAATAGTCTGGGTGATCTTGAAACAACCCTAAAGTCTTTCTATTAGTCATTTATTTTTATGTAAACTTAGCTTGTGAGGGAGACCTCATTACCTCCCAAGGCTTCTTTATGGAATCTTTGACCTAGGATTTCATCTCCTGGCACTAAATTCAACCACTCCCACTATGATTTGAAATTTTAATGGTTAAAACACCTTCTAGTGTTAGAGTTGCACATAGGACATATCTACACTTTGGACATCACACTACATTGAGCAAGTGATGGAAGTAGTGGTTGAAAAAAGGACAAGACCTTTTTATAACAAGCTAAGTGTCATGGACACCCAATTTAAGTCCATTTATTTTAAAATTTGATGTGAAATTCATTGGGTAACTATTATATCTATAATGTTTGAAAAATAATTAGTTTTAATCAACCCCACTTTGCCACACCCTTGATAGGAATTTGAATGATTTAATTTGTCATTTTTCTGCTTGATATTTTAAGACTAAAAATAATTGTTTTTTTAAGCCATGTCAAAACCAATTTTTTTATACATCATTATTTTATCTAAAGAGGCATTATGCTATCCATTTTACACCACACTTGTACCTTGAAATTTTTTCTAAACATGTTTGTGTGTGTTACTTATTTAAGATGGGTACTATTATATTTCCCACATCATTATCAATTTTGAGCCTTTATATATTTGAAACATAACATTGATCACATCATTTGAGCATGCTTACACCATTATGCTAATCAATTTGTTTCAAGACTTGTTTGCCATTGTATCAAAACCATTATTAAAAACTAGTCATTTATGCCATTTAGACCTTGTTTATGCACCGTCATGCTATCCAATCTTATCTACTTATTTAGTCAAATATTATTTTTCAACATTAAATTTTAAATTAACCTTATCAAGATTGGATTAAAAAATTAATTGATTTTTTTTTAGGCCTCAATTCGTGGGGCTGATACACAAATCTTTCTCTTTTGGGTTGTATAGTTTCAATTAATCGATTACCTAAATTTAAAAACTATTGATGGTTTGTTTGTTCAATGCCTATCCTAATAATTTTTTGTTCCTTTTTATGGGATAACATAACCTTTATTCAAGATACTTTTACCTTATGGCTTATACCAACTGATTATGTTTATGTTTGATTCCGTGTGATGGGTCTATGTCAAAGTTATTTCCAAACTTGTTAGATTAAATCAAATCACATCATCCTTTGTTTCAGGCCAAGATTTTAACATTTTTTGGCCAAAATTCCTAGCATAGGATTTTTGAGCCTAGATTTTGACTCTGTGTTTAGATAAAACATCTAGCATCTTTTACCCCTTTCCTAGTTTAGACCTTGTTTGGAACACTTTGACCTAGACCTTTGACATGCCAATTTTTAATCATATAATGACCTTTTATGCATATGAAATTTGATGTTAGAATTTTTTTATGCCAAATATTAGCATAAACTATTTTGAAGATACAACTCCATGATCAAATTATTGTTTGGAGATACAAATCCACCTTTGACCAAGTTAGACCTAGTTTGAACCATTTGGAGCTTTGTTATTTACTACTCATATTTTTTTTTGGAATTTAGGCCATTTTTGATTATTTGAGAACACAGTGCTATAAATATGGCTTACAATGCCTTCTCAAATAGGGGAGAACTGTAGACACCTAAATATGGCCACTAATGACCATTAATCAAGCTTTTGACCCATTTTCCACCAAAGTGCACAATTTGGCCTAAAACACCAAAGCACATTAAAATATTTGAAATTGATATATTCAAGTGTTGATTTTGGAAAAGGTATCATTAAATGGGGAAAGTTAATTTATGAAGTAGATAACTTTGATCAAACCATTTTTAGTCAAAATGCCAATTGCACACCTAGGTGCTTTGGATTGCTCTTTTATATCAAATTTATTGCACAAGAAATGTGCCTTTGCTATTTTGTGTTGGAAATATCCTAAATGGGATAATAGTTTGAATGCATCTAACATTGAATTCCAAATCCAATCCAAATAAATTTCAAGCCAATAATAAGGCTTTTTGACCAGTTTGATTAATTTGTGCACCAAAGGGCCAAAATTTGCACCAAAGTGAGTAATCATGATTAAATATAATTAATTCAAATCATAAGCCTAATTGAAAATTCCATAGAGATTTTTGAATATTTCTTTTTAGAAATTAATATTGAATATCTACATTATCAAATGATATCATTTATTAGGAAGGCATTCCTAGGCCATAAATGCATAAAATATCATGATTAAGCCACCCCATGCCTCATTAAGACCCTCCATGCATATTTACTACCTCTATATCCCAAATATTTATGAATGCATTTATTGATTTTTGCCTAAAAATTTGAATGGATTCTTAGCCACACATCTTCATTTTGAGATGGATGATTCATGTTGATTCTAATCATTTTGAAAATCTATAAATAGGAGAGCCATGAACATGAATTAAGAAGCTCTTTTATGCCAAACTTATAATGCCTAAATGCATTCAAAATCATTAAATTTTATTTTTATAATGCTCAAATATTGAGCCAAGCCAAGCCAAAGCCAAACATGGTGCCAAAGAGAGATGGAGGTAGCCACACTTCATTGATGCAAACTTCATGAGGACAAACTGAGCAAGCCACTTTAACAAGATATTTTTGAGCATCTAAAGAAGGTGAAAGAAGCTTTATTTTTCATTTTAGTTATGACTTCCATTCTATTCTTGTCAACTAAGCTCCCCCTTTGTGATAAGCTTAAGGTGTTAGCATTAGTGTGTTTCATTTGGATTTATTTTATTCACTAACACAATACTAATCTCCCCTTATTACAATCCTATGTTCACATAATGCCATGCCCGGTGGGACCCTAGCCCCATAAATCTTCTCACAAAGGATCTTTCAAGAAACATACTAACCAATTTTATGTAGAATATTGGAGTGAAGGAGTCAAAAGAGTGAAATTTTAAGTTAAAATTCCATTTTTTTTATAATTGCATTTTTGTTCTCAGTAACATTGGTTTTGCTCTCTATTGCAATATTAGTAGCATTTTTTTAATAAAATAACTATTTGCTAAAAAGAAATTTCATAGCCTTGGGTAGCAATATAACTCACCAAAATAGTGGTTTCATTCACCTGAGTAGAAATGTCACCAAAATAATGATTTTATCTCAAAATAGAGATATTGTGTACTCTGTGCAGTTATTTCTTATTTGACAAAAATGATTTTGTCAATAGAACAATGATATTGTGTTTTTTATTTTTTATATTTGGTAATAGCATTTTTATAGGAAAATAGTGATATTGTATTTTTTGTCGAACTAATCCATAACAACAATATTGTGCTATAAAATTTTGATTTTGTAGGAAAAAATGATATTGATTGTGTAACAACGGGATTATAACAAAGAGTTGAAAATTTTAATGTTGTTTGCTCAAAATCTTAAGTGCTTCAAAGAAAACCCTTATAATTGTATTTTTACAGGTTGAAAGAGTAGATTAGAAGTCATTTTATTTCATTTAACCAAACACACTTTCAAATTTGTTGCTTAATGAAAGATTAGGGTGCTTAAGTGAATGTTTTGACAAATTGTGATTTCAAAGTCACAACTTAAGAACAAGGGTTCAAAAGAACACCACCTAATCTTTCATTTGGTGCTTAAAATTTAACTCACTCGTCAAATTTTGTCTTCAATAGTTCTTTAACCTTAGAATTTGATTGGCAAAAAGAGGGACATTGCATGTATGCTCTTCCATCCATCCCCTTTAGGGAAATTTTGGAATCAAAAGCACCATCCTTATTACAAACATGCCTAGTCCAAGGCATATAAATAATTTAATATAAAATATTCCCTAAAATCTTGAAATAGTTTTGTTGATATTGAAATGACCCCAAAGTCTTTCTATTAGTCATTTATTTTTATGTAAACTTGGCTTAAAAGGGGGACTTCATTACCTTCTACAAGTTCTTTAGGGAATATTTGACCCAAGGTTTCATATCCTGGCACTAAATTCAACCACTCCCACTAGGATTAGAGGTTTGATTAATTAAACCACCTTCTAGTGTTGGAGTTTCACATGGGATGTATCTGCACTTTGGACATCACACTACACTGAGCAAGTGGTGGATGTAGTGGTTGTAAAAAGGATAAGACCTTTTTAGAACAAACCAAATGTCATAGATACCCAATTTAAGTGTGTTTATTTTGCAACATGACATGAAATTCATTGGGTAATTGATCCATCAAGAATGTTCAAAAACTAATTGGTTTTAGTCAAATCTACTTTACCACACCCTTGATAGGAATTCGGATGATTTACATTGTAATTTTATTTCTTGGTGTTTTGAAATTAAAACTAATGTATTTTTTTAAAACCATGTCAAAACCAATTTGTTTATACATCACTCTTTTATCTAAAGAAGAACTATGGTATCCATTTTGCACCATACTTATACCTTTAAATTTTTGCTAAATATGTTTGTGTGTATGTTACTTGTTTGCGATGGGTACTATTGTGTTGCCCACATCATTATCAAGTTTGAACCTTTAAGTATTTAAAACATAATATTGATCACATCATTTGAGCATGCTTAAACCATTATGCTGCTCAATTTATTCCAATATTTATTTACCATTGTATCAAAACAATTGTTTAAAACCAATCATTTATGCCATTTAGACCTTGTTTATGCACCATCATGCTATCCAATCTTATCTAGCTTGTTTAGTCAAATCCCAGTTTTCAATGTTGAGTTTTCAATTAACCTTGTCAAGTTTGGATTCAAACACTGATTGATTTCTATTTAGGATTCAATTCATGGGGTTGATACATAAATATTTTTATTTTGGGTTGCATAAATTTGGTTAATTGATTACCCAAATTTTAAAACTATTGATGGTTTGTTTATTCAATTATTATCCTCATCATTGTTTGTGCCTTTGTTTGTGAGAGCACAACCTTTCTTCAAGAGCCTTTTGCCTTATGTCTTATGCCAATTGATCATGTTTATGTTTGATTTTGTGTGTCAAGTCTATGTCAAATTTGTTTCCATACTTGTTTGATTAAATAAAATCACATCATCCTTTGTTTCAAGCCTAAATTTTGATGTTGTTTGGCCAAAAGTCCTAGCATAGCCTATTTGAGCCTAGCTTTTGAATTTATGTTTAGACAAAAGATTTAGTGACTCTTTTCCCTTTCCTAGTTTAGACCTTGTTTAGAACACTTTGACCTAGACCTTTGGCATGCTAGTTTTTATTCAGACGTTTGACCTTTTATACATATGAAATTTGATGTTAAACATATGATGTTAGAATATTTTATGCCAAATATTAGTATAAACCATTTTAGTGATACAACTCTATGATCAAATCATTGTTTGGAGATACAAATCCACCTTTGACCAAGTTAGACCTAGTTTAAACCATTTGTCCTTTTGACATTATTTCTTAGAGTTTGTAAAACTCTAAAAATTTTGTTTTAGAAATTTTATCATTTATAGGGATATTTATAGCTACACTTATGGTGGATTCAAATACAATCCATCTTATGCTAGAATGGCTACATAGAATCTAACTAGAAACCCCTAAAAAGATAGATTTTGTAAAGAGTTTTATTATTCTCCCTATAATACTCCATATGTGGAACAAAGTCAAGCACAAACTTATAATCCAAGTCAAAAACTTGACTAGGATGATATGATTTATGAGGAGGACTTAGATGTTTTTGATTATGTGAGAAATCAAGCTCCACAATGCCCCATTACCATTTCAAGACCTCATCCTTTATCTTGTGAAAGTAATCAAGCTCCACACCCCCTATCATTACCATTTTAAGACTTCATACATTGGCTCATGCAATAAATCACACTCCTTAAGGCCTTAATATTATCTAACCATAGGTCATTCCTCATCCAATACTAATCCCATCAAAACCTCAATCGATCCAATCATTCAAAGATCAAGCTATGTTCCAAACTAGTATTTTCCAACTCATGAGAAACTAAGGGCAAGAAAACAAACCAATCCAAGATGTTTATGTTGAACCAACCACTTATGATTAGTCAACCTTTAATGAACCACCTTTCAATTCTATACCTATTGTCGAGAAGTCTCACTCTGATGAGTTAGTCTTTGTTGAGTTACTTATTAATGATTATAACTTCCTTTGGTAAAATCATTACCTCAACCATATGCCTATTTTTCAAGGGCCTCACTTTGACAAGCCAGTCTCTAAGGAGTTATCTCTTGACCTTTTTCCCATCCTAGAAGAGTCCCACTCTAAAAAACTAGTTTTTGTAGAGCCCATTATGCCATCACAGGTCACTACTTATCCAATACCAAACATTCAATAAGACATTATTATAATATATTACCCATCAGATGAAGAATTAGAGTTAGAGTTAGGTTCTATTATTGAACCAATATTAGATTTAGCATCAAAATCAAAATCAACATTAATCTCAACATCAGATTTAGAGTCTATTGAAGTAGAATTAGATTTAGATACAAAATATGTTCATGACTATTACAACATTGGTTATGCATGCCTTATAGATCAATTTGAATACATTTGTGATCTTTTTATGGTTTTTTAGGATAATTAATGTATCTTTGACACAAGTTATCCTATTATCTTCTATAAGGGTTATGTAGCCTCTCCTAATTCCATTACGATTCCACATGTCATTACTACCAACCAAAATAGCCATATTATTAACATTCCATGTCCTTTAAGTGTTGATTGGGACCTACAAAATCAAACTATATTAAACTACATCCATGGTGACATAGAAATTAAAGAAGAGCAAGGAGGATAAAACCAAATTCATTTAGTAAAAGAAAATTCTCCTACTAAAACCTTTTCGAAGGTGCTAGGAGACATGCAAAGTTTAAACTCATCATATTTTAGTGAAACTTTTGTAGAAACACTATAAGAAAATCAAAGTCAAAAACTAATGTTCATTAGTGAAACCTTCTCAAAGGCACTATGGGATAATAAATATAAATTCATTGGTGAAACCCTCATCGAAGAACCAATAGTTAAGCATAAAACTTATTTAATGTTTTATAAATACAATATCAAAGATCAAATCAAAATAGCTTCCAATATATAGTCCAATTATATGGTAGTTACTCTCAAGATAAAAGACTAGAAAAATATGGTAGTCCTCTCTAGAGAATATTCAAAAGTATTTAGCCCCACCACAACCAAATTTATGTTGAATCTAGCATCAACAACATTACATGTGATTGAAGGTGCTAATCTTCATTTGTTTCCCCTCCATCATTCATTCCATTATTATCTATCATTCCATTTCAAAAAAGAACATATCATCCAACTTTTATCCCTATTTACCATCCATGGCCACACTTTCCTTTATACAGGCTACAAAGATACCTTGTCTTGATGCTTGAAGGAATCTTAATCAATGACCAATGAGAATCACAAAAGAATTCTTGACAACCAAATCTGTAGGAATTTCTTGACAGAGCAACTATTTAAATGAGGTATGGGCTAGAAATTAACATGATCATGTATTATATTTGTATCATTTTTTGATTATTATGTGAATCTCCACATCAATATGAATAATATAATCCAAAACTATACTCAGGCCAAACACAATTGAATAAAAAACTAATCATCACCTAGGTCAAAAATATGTACCATACCATTTCAGAATGCCATGCCTATTTGCCATTATCAAAAACCTACCATTCACCCCATCACTTGGTGGAAACACTATCAATATCCTTATATATCAACAAATATCCTACCTATGTATCATTATCCTAGAGCAAGACCATTCTATTTTACTATTCAATTCCTATCTAGACCAAACCCTATTTTTAGTCATCCTACCCAATCTTGTTTTGATCTTAGTTAATTTGGTTCTTCCCATACCTTTTATGAGGGGATTTATATCAAGTTTAAACTCTTATCAAATCCATGTTTCAATGATATTATATGAAAGTAGTGTGATAGTTGATCTAGAAATATATCTTTCATCTTCCATCTTTGATCAAGTTTGTTTATGTGAACCTAATTATAACGGCCTATGGGCAAATTAGTGTTCACTAGTCTTGATACTAATTATAACCACCTATGCATAAATTAGTATCACTAATCTATGCCATTGTATCCTATTTAAAACTATCTATGGGAAAAATAGGGGTGAATTTTATTTATCATGCATTGCCGCATCACCTTGCCATTGTTATTTTTATTTGATTAGCCATTTCATACATTTGAGAACTTGTTAGGACCTAGTTGGTTTTTACTCACCTTTTTTGTGGATGGAATTAGTATGAATTGAAGTAATTTCAAGACTATTTAGGTCATTCTCAATTCATGCTAAGGTCACCTCAGTCCCCCTAAGCCATGCTCTCACTATTTTATGAACAACCTAAGCCACTCTAACCATTTTGTGAGCAACCTAAGCCACACTCTTACAATTTTGTGAACAACCTAAGACATTATCTAACCATTTTATGAGTAGGTATCTTGTCATTCTCTAATGAGTTAAGATACCTAAAAATATAAAAAACATTCAAATATTTCAAAATTTAAAAACATTTGTCTTGTCTAAGCCTAGTCAGTTATCCTTGATCTACCTTACTAGGGCATGGTCATTGTTAGGATGCTTTATTTTGATTTTCTATTTAGGTTTTATGTTTATTTGTTTGTGTGATTTATATTTGTTTTTTGTTTTATTGCTTTCCTATTTAGTTTCTTTCAATACTGTTGCCTTGACTCAGTATATGTGTGTGTGTGTGTGTGTGTATGTGCACGTGTCTATATTAGGTGATTCCTTACACACATTATTCTTGAGTCCATATATATTCATATATCAACATTGTCATCATGTTTTTTATCATTGGTGCATTATTTTCAATTGTTTATTTGATCATGAGTCAGTTCTTATGCACATTTTAGCCATGTATTTATGATCTTCAACCATGAATCCTATCATCACATTATACAACAAAAATCAGATTTAATAAGGACTATAATCAATGGAGCCACATAAGTTTCTCCTTGGCACCTTGGCAAAATTCCCTGATCCCACCCTTGATCAAATCAACACATTAACTATTCTAGTTGTATTATTGCTAATAAGGATGAGCATCTCTTTGTTTGAAGTTACAACTAAATCTTTTCTAATGATCAAATCTTATTCTTTTATTCATCCCTTTCATCATCTTACACATCCTTATATGCTTGGTTGTTTGTGGCTTCTTTAGTCATTAGACCATGGCATCTACATTTACACCTGGTCATATTTAATATATATTCTAGGATACATCCCTGAGTTATACTTGCTAATCAGCCATAATTGTGGCACCATAATCTTTATCCAATCCAAGTCATCTTAATAATTATAAATACCTATGGGAAAATCATTATTTTTGAATGTTAGTATTGATTATAACTACCTTTGGGAAAATTAGTATCATTTTTAAATAAATGCATGCAAGCATTTTATCATTTGGATTAATCTCAACCATAGGTTAATCTCACCCTAACTCTTGCTTCTTTTTGAGGGACCATCCATCAACATATGTGATGGCCACTCCCTCGAGGGGGCATCATCATAGGCTTCTTAAATACCATTTGGAGCTTTGTTCTTCAATCATCATCTTATTTTTGCTATACAAGCCATTTATCATTATTTGAGAATACATTGCTATATCTACAACTTTCAATGCCTTTCTAAATAAGGGTAAACTATAGACACCTAAATCTGGCCACCAATGACCATCAATCAAGTTTTTGACCAATTTCCCACCAAAGTGCACAATTTGGCTTAAAAAACATAAACACATTAAATTTTTTGAAATTGATATATTCAAGTGCCAATTTTGGCTAGGGTATCATTAAATGGGGCAATGAAATGTATGAAGAAACTAACTTTGATTGGATCATTTTGAGTCGAGATGCCAATTTTGTACTTGGGTGCTATGGATTGCTCTTTTTTATAAAATTTCTTACACAAGACATGTGATTTTGTTAGTTTGTGTTGGAAACATCCTAAATGGGATAACATTTCCAATGCATCTAACATCGACTTCAAAATATAATCTAGGTAAATTTTGAGCCAATAATGAGACATTTTGACCAATTTTATTAATTTGTGCACCAAAGGGCCAAAATTTACACCAAAATGACTAATCATGCTTAAATATAATTACATAAAATCATGAGCCTAATTTAGAATTTGAAGGAGCTTTTTAAATATTTCTTTTTGGTAATGAATATTGCATATCTACATCATCAAATGACATCATTTCTTGAGAAGGCATATTTAGGCCATAAATGCATAAAATATCAAGATTAAGCCACCCCATGGCTCAATAAGACCCTCCATGCCTTTTTATTTCCTCTCTATCCCAAATATTTATGAAGGCATTTATTTCTTTTTTCTTCAAAAATTGAATGGATTATTAGCCACACATCTTCATCTTGAGATGCATATTTTAGGTTGATTCTAACCATTTTGAAAATCTAAAAATAAGAGAGCCACAAACATGAATTAATAATATATTTTATGCCAAACTTATAATGCCCAAATACATTCAAAATTATTACATTTTAGTGTTATAATGCCTAAATATTAAGCTAGGCCAAGCCAAGCCAAAGCCAAACATGGTGTGAAGGAGAGATGGAGGTAACCACACTTCATTGATGCAAACTTGATTAGTAAAAACCAAGAAAGCCACTTCAACAAGCTATTTGGAGCATCCAAGGAAGGTGAAAGAAGGTTTATTTTGCATTTTAATTGTGTTTTCCATTCTAGTCTTGTTAACTAAGCTCCCCCTTTGTGACAATCTTAAGGTGTTAGCATTAGCGTGTTTCATTTGGATTTGTTTTATTTAATAAAATAATACTAATCTCCCCTTATTGAAATCCTAAGTTCACACTAATCACCCTTGAGGATTATGTGTAGTAGTAACACCCATAGGAGGTTGACATGCAGGATACCACTTTCCTTGAACAATCGGTCTAATAGTATCATTCTAACATGGAGTCTCTCCTTGAAGGTTCACATAGTGTAGACATTCACTTCCTTATTGTTGACCCATTTAGCTTATGGTTTTTTTTACCCATTCCTTTAGGACATCATATATCTAGTAAATATCAATCTAGGTACTCACCATAGATAAATCATAGGTGTCTTTATACATAGGGAGGTTGTAGTAAGTTTTGAAATCACCTCTTGAGATATCTATGATATAATGTTAGGAACTCATATATTAGACCATGTTATAGACACCATCTTGTGCCCACTTAGTAGTGAGTAAAAAAATGCAAACAAAATCAACATTAGGGACGTTTTATAACTTGGATAAAGCTCATGCAACCCATACTTCTCATGTGCCCATAGGGCATCTTTAAACTTGGAATTGTCTTAATCATCACTGGTAGAATATTTGGGCACCAAGTCAATTTCCTTAAACATCTCATTATAGTGATTGAAACATGTTAGGCCATCAAGGAATGTGGTATCTTTATCCTTAGGCTCAACCTTGGGGTTGGAAGAAAAAGAAGTGGCCATTGCATAAATGGTTAGTTCTCTTAGGATAACAAGTTATAAAAAGGGGAGGCATAGAGGAACATAAATGCATATAAAATAATAAGGAAGACTAATAAATTGGGAGTAACAACAAAAAATGAGATAATTTGGAGGTGTTTATAGGGATATATAAACATCTCATGTATTGATGGTGTATGGTGGCTCACTTAGTGTGAATTCAAATTTTAGTTGGTGGTCATATTTTCCCATTTATTTCCTAATCTATAATTAAACTCGATGAATTTAAATATGTGCCATCTGCTAGATTTGATAGTTGTGACATGTTCTAATTTGTCCAATTAGGGTCTAGCTCCCCATTTCATTAATTCTAAGAGTGTAGTAGTCACATGGTTATTTCATCCCAATGGCATCCCAAACATCATATTCCCTATGACACATGTCCATAATTTATTGGTCCTAATTACAATGACTACCACCTACACATAACCTAATACTTCACTTTTACATTTTTGAGAGTAAGAGTAGATATCTAGAGGAGTGAAGTGACACAAAGAATATTTTGATTAGCCCCTTAAGTCTAATTATACCCTACTCTAACCACTTGGGTAATTTATAGTTTTTATCTACTAATGTGTATGGATGTGCCACATGACATGGTCTAGTAGGTTAGGCTCCCTTAGGTTCTAACATTTCTATCAGGTCTAA
Source organism: Torreya grandis (assembly GCA_037957365.1). Taxonomy (NCBI): domain Eukaryota; kingdom Viridiplantae; phylum Streptophyta; class Pinopsida; order Cupressales; family Taxaceae; genus Torreya; species Torreya grandis. The sequence continues at coordinate 1,286,476 of JARHVA010002391.1, read as the reverse complement.
GAGATTAAAAAAATTGATAGTGGGTCATATGACATCATTTCATTTGGTTAGGCTTTCCTAGACTCTAACATCTCTATTAGGTCTAGGAGACTAATGTGTTATGATGTTGGGGCTATCTAATTGGTTGAGTTTTAGCACCTCTAGTCACTAGGGCCACATGGTGTGATCTAATTTGGTTAGGCTCTCATAGACTCTAACATCTCTATCATAAATTTTAAATTAATCATTTTGATAGTTGGAGGATCTAATTAGTTCAGATGTCTTAGGTTCTAAAATCTCTATTAGATATAGGATATCGATGCATTTTGACAGATGGAACCATGTGCCTCTTTCTGATTTGGTTGCTTAACCTACAAATATCCATGAAAAGAGATGAAGTAAAATGAAAACCACATAATCAAGTAAAGCTCACTTACTTGTCTATATATATTTATAAGGTTCCACGTAGGACTATAAGAGAGTGGTATTATAGGATCCTCACTTTAGGAATCTTCAAAACAAGTCTAAATCTATAGATTAGAATGCTAGTGCAATAAAAATAATATTTATGAAATTACATTATTCTATTTAGGACGTGACAAATCCTTTTTTGTGCTTAAACTCATAAGTCATGGGGGGCCTTAATCAGGATTAATTTCCACTATAAATACAATATACACATGGAAAAACTATAGTGAAACATAAATTGGAGGGTTAAAAATAAATATACTGATCAATGAGAGATCAAAATTCCAAGAACCTTGAATTTGAGCTTCTTTAAAGAGCGCCCCCCCCCAACTTCTCAAAATAATGGGGTGTGTTTGCCACAACAAGTTGTTCCTAATTTTATAAGAGCATGATTATAAAATCCCACTAGGTGAGAGAACTACATGTAGTTGATTCCATTCATAAAGTATGTAGATATGTAAGTAGTGATAAATAATCAACCAATGTGATTAGGGTTAACTCAATCCATTACACGTCCCTTTTTTTTCAAGTTTATAAATCTCACAAATACACATAGGGTTTCAAAACTAAGGGGAAGGAAAACAAAAGTTTTTTTTTGAAATTAACACAATAAAAATATTTCAAAACTATCAATAGACATAGGCACAAGAGATAGACAAATCAAAATTTCATCACTTGAAAAGTGGACAAAGTCAAATTCAACAGACAAGAAGACACTATGTAGCTATCTAGGGACTACAAATTTGTCCAAATTCAAATGCAAACTCATTTTCTAGACCTATGTAGTCACATACCTATTTTATCTTATTTTTCATTGCCAGATCCCTAATACAATCAACCATAATATATAAAAGATAATTATCTTTTTTTTTTTTTTTAATTAATATATTTATCATATGCCACTTCTCAATCAAATTCAATTAATTCTATTTTAAACTCATATTTATGATTTTATTCAATATATTAAAATATGAATAATATTTCAATGTTTAATGTCTATTAATTCTTTTTTAGAGATAGGGGAAAATATTGGTGAACATGTTTATTTTCTTAAAACATTCATTTTTCCCAATTTTTATCATAGGGCTTCAGTTGAATTTATGATTCCCATACACTAAAGAGAAATGTGATTATCCTTTCTAGTATTTAATTAAGCACTGTTATGGGATTTATATTTAACCTATCAATTTAAAATATAAATTTTAATTTACATAAAGAGAAATATTTTATTTTATTAGTTTTTAATTTCCTTTATTCCTTTCTGTAACTATGTTCCAACAATTTTAAAACTCATAAGAGTTTTTATTCTAGAAAAAAATGGTCATCATTTCTACATGGTCCATGGTGTGAGGGGTACTAGTCTAATAATCACACCATTAGACTACACTACGCATGCATGCGTGCACGCGCGCGCGCACACACACACACACACACACACACACACACACACACACACACACACACACACACACACACACACACACACACACACACACACACACACACACACACACACACACACACACACACTCACACACACACACACACACACACACACACGCACACACACACACACACACACACACACACTTACTTTATCTTCCAAATACCTTATAATTATATCAAAAGTATATAGGTTTTTTAATCCATAAGAACCTTTGGGTTGTTAAGTTTTGTAGTGCACTAATAAGTGGTTAGCCCTAGGAAGTTACTCTCAACATAAGTTAGATATAAGATAGTGCATATATAATATAGTGGAGTCCTATATTATTAATTACCTTTCAGACCTTGATCACTATTTATAACTAGGATCAAAATATCTTGGAGCTAAAAAATTAAACACACCATGCCTAGTTACACCATTAATGTCATCTACAAATTCAATGTTTCAAAACAAAATCATGGATATCATGAATGAATTTTGATTTGATATTTTAATCAACTCATAAGGTTCATCACCACATTTTATGTTACTTTATTATGTTTTATTTGGATTCATTATATATTTGTATTGATTAAACTAAAATGTAATAAAAGAGATAAACATAATAATGTACACTCCTAGGCATTCCTCAATTCATAGTGTTCCAATATCCAATCTAATATACTACATATCATCAATAGCTTCCAAAGGGCAAGAATTAATCATTTTATTAATGGGATCTTAAACATCAAAGGAAAATATCAAAAATGTATTTAATTTAAGGATTATTTATTTACATGTTTAATAAAGGTTTATATATATTTATAAAGGTTGGTTGTGAAAAATAACCAATAATGGATTTAACCAACTCGAATAAACAAAAAAATAAAAAACTAACAAAAAAGGTAACCTATTGGGCCCCTACCTTTGGTTTGATGGAGTTTTTGCACCAACCTAATATCCATCTTGGTGTATCTACTAGGTAAGAAGTTATCCTAATGGATTTGATATCCATCTCAAGGATGTAATGCAAAATGTGCACTAGCTCGATGATAGCTAACCAACTCCTAGATAATCAAGACATCGATGAATATTTTAAGAAATATTTCAAGTAGAGATTGGGAATTGTAAGATCATAAAGTCAATGATTATTATGGTATAGGTCCATCTCAGCACTCACATGTAGCCTCTACCCTAGTAAAAATCCTCTTGAAGGCCTATATAAAGAGCTCAAGCTAGATATATAAAAAAGAGGGAGAATTATAGTGGAGCTCTAATGGAATTATTTTAGAATCATACCCTGTAGAGTTTGCTTTAGTAGCCATTATTTTTTCTTATATATTTGGCTAGGATTAAATATAGAATGGAGGGCACCTTGGCTTCAATTGCATGTGCCCAAGATCACCTATAAACTTTTGGGCTATGGATAGTATGGTTTTGGATTAAATTTATTATTTTAGAAATTGAATAATTAGTAATGGTATTGCTTCAAAATACATATGGGTTTGTCTTGGTTCATATTTTTAATGGAGTATTTATATTTTCCTCATATCAATATCATTCTACATGCAAAATGGGTATAGATATGTGCTTGTGAACCCAACATTTTTTTAATATGCATATAACATGTATGGAGGATAACTTAAATTAGATTAGTCTTATGACCCACTCAGAGCCTATATGACCCTATGCTTACCCCAAAATAGGCTTATGCATATGGGTTTATCCCTTAGATAAGTTAGCATTACATTGCTTAATTCCCCCTTTTAAACCTTGTGCCATGACATAACTAGCCCAATGTGGGCCTCGATTCCTTCTCAGCTGCACTTTGGGTGAGTGCATAGGGCATGTGCCTTATATGAATTGATATTAGCATAGTCAAGTGCTTAAATGTCGAGTGCAAAATAAGTTATTCTATGCTTGTTTTTATTGAAGAAAACCCCAACTAGACCCCAAAATTTTGGTTCTATTACCTGGGTTCATGTTGAATTTTGTTTTTGTGATGGTGAAATAGGATGATGTACTAAATTTATCTTAAGAACATTGAGTGCTAGGTACACTAGGTGGAAAATAGTTTTGCACAAAAGTATCCAACCTACAAAGCACAAAATCTAAGAAAATGGGTTTAGGATAGCCTATATGATGATTTGTATGAGATATTTTTCAATGAGTTACTTGAGCATGTGTACAAGTGGTTAGATGAATATTTAACCCATTGAAGAAGAAGCTATGGATGGCACTATGAGCTGAAAAAGGAGTGTCTAGAGAAGCTTGGGACCTTGAATGTTCCCTGGAATATAATAGTGGATAAATTATGGTAAGGAACTCTGAATAGCTATGTGTTTGAGTTTGTAGTATCAACTTATTCATTCCTTGAGGAAGTAGAGTACCAATTCTTTCATAACCTTAAAGGCACATTCGTGAAGGATTTTGGCATAGAGTTAAAGAAGATAATGGTTGATTATAGTTTTGAAATTTTGGAGATGGAAGGCTAAAATCCATTTTCATGTGATCTATGAAAATGGGAAGAAGGGGATGTGTAGGTGAGGTGTGATGGAAGGAGATGAGCTAATTGACCTCCATGAGCTTAGAAGATAAGCCTATAATGAGAGATGACATTGAATGATGGAGGATTTGGAACTTATGATTGCTGATAAGACCCATAATGAATGGGAAGGGCATGGGGAAGGATCTATTGAAGAATAAAAATACAAAAATTAGAGGATTAATGAAGTGATTGGTTGATCTCAAAACTTGACAGGTCTAGGATTGGCTAATTTCTTACATAATTTGGTGAGTACATATACGTTTGACATGCCTACTCACTTTGAACCTAAGGTGAATGTTCATGTATTAGATCCCCCACTTGAAGATAATATAAAAGTTCTTATTGACCCTACCAACACCTTAGATATTAGACATTTTATACATTTAGATTGTAACTTTGTTATTGAATAACTTATTCTAGGCAAATGAGGTGAGTGTAACTAGCTATATTCCATTAAGTTAAAGCTCACCATAATATAAATTGAATGTGAGCATACCAACATGGATGATGTTAGCAATGTAAGGTGGGTATAAGATTACGAGTGGTCTAACACCAAAAACAAGTAGGAAAAAACTGATGACATCTACTACACTAGTGGAATGATAAGAATGATGCCTACCACCAGTGGTGGAGGCACTAGATGAAATACACTAAGAGGAAGAAGTAACATCCCTAGTGTAATAAACCTAATAGGAGTGTAGAAAATAAGTAGATAAGTGACATAATTAATAGTTTCACCTCTATTGTAGATCTACTATGAAATGGCTATACACCTCCTAGAGTATCATGGTATAGAAATTTCTATGAAACCTATGTTAAAGTGTGAATTATAGTGGCATGTGTGAGGAATAATGCAACTATAGTGTAAGGATACTTAATTTTTAATCACTTTAATTGATTATACCCACACTTATTAAATAAAGTTTGATCTCAACTAGGTCATGATTGACTATTATACCCTAAAGGATGTATTCTTTAAGGATTTCAACATCCCAAAGTTTGAACAATAGATATCACTGCACTAAAATAAATTACCCAAGGATTCATAGAGAGTGTGTCCTTATATGATGCATGATTCAAAACTCTCTTAACAAATCTACCATATGATATTCACCCTTATCAACATGTACAGTGGTTCATTGGGGGGTTTCTCATGCCATTCTAAAGGGTGACTTCCATGAAGACTTTTAAAGATGATTAAGAAGTGATTAATGATACACTCATAGATGAGTTATTCAGAAGTGAAGACATCAAGAACAACCTATTTATAGAGGTATGGATTGCATCTATGACATCTCAGCTCCAAAATCTTACCACCGGTTCTATGCATGACACTCAAAGTGGACTATGGTGTACTAATGTAAAGTAGAAGGCCATAATAGAACTAACTTCACACAAAATATTGTGCACACTCTAATTTTAAGAAACAAATTCTATTGAGAAGCACATGACATGTAAAACTACCCTTTATTATAACACACTAGCTAACTCAACACAATAGTCTATTATCATTTATGTGATGCTTACACCCATAATACTATTGACAATCAGGTTATTGATAAAATGTGAAAAAAATGAAAAGGGGTGCATGATAGGATATAATAGTTATAGGAGGGTAATAAAACCAAGGGAAATAATATAGGCTTTGGGATGAAATAAGGCACTAAAGGATGAGGCAAAGAATGTGGTGGTAGAAGGTTCTTGTCATGCTCATGTTATCAGTGTGGCTCAAATAGAGCATTATCAATGTGAACTCCATACATATCCCACTTGTGGGTATTTTTGAGGGTCCCATAAGGTTTAATACTACCCTCATATTTATAAAATTTTGACCCAAGGAAGGCTTGGTGAAGACAAGGGTATATGGATGATCAGATAGGAATAGAAGATGGAAAAATGGACCCTAAAAGTGCAACCTACATACACAATGGAAGTCAAGGTGTAGGAAAATACTTGAAGTGGACTCACCACTCAGTATCTATTTATACTTGTACCTAAGTTACACCTCAATTTTGGGGATAAGGGTCAAAATGAATGCATAATGTAGCTTGAACAAAAAGTTGCACCTTATCTAAACCCAACACTATAGAAGGATGTACTATAGTAGGATATGAAAATAATCCAAAGCTTGTAAGGGTAGATTCAATTATTATGATACCTAAAATCATAGACTACCATGGGTTAAAAGAATCAGGATAGTTGAGAGGCTGAAGTATAAGAATTGATCGATATCTTACACCTCCTATAGATTAAGGGTATTATAACCCTATTGAAGAACTTACTCTTATAACATGCATGCTAAAAGAAATTTGAAGTCATCATGACATGCATAGGGAGGGTATGATATGTCCAACACACTTAGAATGTTGAATATGACCAAAAACTTTTGGTGGATGCCACTATTGATGGCTGGTATATTTATGAGGTTATTGTAGACATGGGCACAAGGTCAACATCTTGATAAAGATTTATTGGGAGAAAATGGGTAGCATAAATTTAAAAAATTCCCCTCATGTTCTCTTCATGTCCAATAATACCTATGCATAGCCTATTGGTATTTTAAAAATGTAGTTATAGATATCATGGGTGATACATTTTAGGCTGACTTTGAATTAATAGAGTTATCAACAATTCGATGCTTCTAGGAAGGCCTAGTGTTATGCAAAAAATGTAGATATGAAATTTAAAAGGTGTTACATGACCTTTGAGAATGGAAAGTAGAGATTAGTCATACCTCTTTAAAATGACCAAGGACCCCCTATGTCAATAGCATAGATATTGAAGATGAAATCAACTATATCTATAACATCATAATGCAAGGTACCAAGACCCTAAAGACAAACAATCAAGGAATCCTCTCTTGGGAGGATGAATATCTGGACTTAGACACCATAGATGTTGCTTGTAATATATGGGTAAAGGAAGCATATGAGACAATTGGCCGATGATGCTTCTTGGTGTGAGTAAAGGCACTAAAATTAGTAAAGATAGGTTGGATATAGATTGATCATGCTCCTAAAAGATGGATCCCATACACCAAGGAAAGGGGGAAAAGAGTGTTCCACATTAGTAATGGAAAGCTTGTTTCACTCACAAGGTATGAATGAAGTAATCCTATATAAGACTATGTTTATTCTATTGAGTCATGCATACCAAAGGAGGTGCATAAAATGGGTGTGTTGGTCTACACATTGAAAATCATTACCACTCATTAAGGGAAAATTTAAAATCATAACTTACCAATTTGGTAGGATTTAAAGGTGACCATTTACACTATATTTGGAAAAATCAATGAGGATTTGGACATCTCAACCTACTCCAATGAATCTAACCCCATAACACACGTATGACTTTATGAAGAAACATGTTATATTTGTGGTAAAAATTCCCCAAGAAGTCTATGGGTACATGCCTTATACAAAACCTTAAATAATTGGGCACATGCATGGTATGTATTAAATGAAATGTTCCTAAAAACAATATACTAGGATGCACTTAAGGAGTGGTTTGTTTATACCTTCTCCTTTTTTCACAAAATATTGAACTAATTGAACCCTAACTGATAATTCAAAGGTTAGTGTTTGAGGACACCACTATATTGGAAGAGGACCTAAGGGACATGTTGGGAGAAAAAGGGTTAGTGCTCCCAACATTTTTTGAAGAAAAAATATAAATAGTGAATCTATTGATGAAGATGATGTTAGGGTGTGGAGCTAAAAGCTTTAACTATTTGTAGACATGAAGAAGAGGATGCTAAAGAACCAAAAGAACCAGCATTGGCAACATGATCGACATCGGCCGGATACAGTGCAGAAGGCAACTGGCATTGGCAGCTAGTCGGTCGATGTCGACAACACCAGGCAAGTAGGGACTGGCGTCGGTCGCCTGTGTATTCTAGAACTGCTGTTGATGAATAGTCAGTTAAGTGAAGCAAGTGTTTGCATGTAAAATGACTAATTATAGTCACGAGCTGCGTGTCTAATTATTGTAGTTAGATTTCTATTTTTGTAACCATGGGATTTTATTTAAAGACCCATGAGGCATGTATTGTAATTACCAAGAAGGCAAGTAAAAGCATTGATGCAAGCAAGGTCAAGGAGATCTACAGGTGTAAGGTCAAGGAGATCAGCTGAAACATTCAAGGAGGGATAACAACTCAGGCTATAGAGTTGTTGTGTTGAGCAAGAGAGAGAGGGAAGAAGGTCTTGAGGTGTGGCAAGCCTTTGAGGTGAAGGAAGAAGTGGCATCTTCCTTATTATATTTTCTTCTAGTAATATCTAATACAAGAGTGTGTATTGTCTCTCAAATTCTTTGTTGTCTCAAGTTTCTAGTTACTTATTCATTCTGGTATAATTCCGTGTTTAATTGCTTATAAGAAAGTAATCAATTGTGCTTCCATTGGATAAGGGGTCACCTAACAGTTGGTATCAGAGCTACGGTTTGTAGGGAGCAGGTTATTATTTTTTGATTACAAGTCATTCATAGGGTTTTATGATTGAGTGGGAGTTCAGTAATCATAGAAGAAAGTAAGCTACGAATGGAGAAGTTTAACGGCAAGAATTATCAACATTGGAGGATGCAGATAGAGGATTATCTGTATCAGAAGGATCTATACTTACCATTGGGTGGGGTTGCATGCAAGCCCACAGATATGAAGGATGAAGAATGGAGTGTTCTTGATCAGAAGGTTCTCAGTTCCATAAGGTTGAGCCTTGCATCATCTGTGATTTCTAGCTTATCACAGTGTAAGACAATGAAAGAGTTGATAAAGTCCTTGGCAAATTTATACAAAAAGCCCTCAGCTTTTAATAAGGTATATCTTATGAAGCAGCTATTTACTTTGCAAATGCAAGAAGGTGGATCGGTACATACTCATCTCAGTTATTTCCATGGTTTGGTAAACCAATTAGCTTCAGTCAATATTGTTTTTGATGATAAGGTAAAGGCTCTCTTGATTTTATGTTCTTTGCCTAAAAGTTGGGATAGTTTGGTTATGGCAGTAAGTAATTCTGCATCTGCTTCTAAAATCTTAAAAGTTGATGTTGTGAGTGTGATCTTGAATGAGGAAATACGTAGGAGAAGCACAGGTGAATCATTAGATAATGCTCTAAGTGCAAAAAGTAGGGGAAAGCAAAGGGAGAAGATTGAGCAAGGGAAATCAAGGTCGGGAAGGAGATCTGAGTCCAAAGGTGTTACCTACTAGTTTTGTGGAAAGAAAGGACATACAAAGAAGGAGTGTTGGTTGAGAGATAAAGAGAATCAACATGTAGGTATTAAAGAAGTAAAGGATGCAAATATTGTGGTACAAGATGCTCTCATACTTTCTTTGGATAGTTAGGTAGGATCATGGATTTTAGATTCTGGTTCATCTTTTCATGCATCCCCAAATAGAGATTTATTCCATGAGTATGAATAGGGAGACTTTGGAGTGTTTTTTTTAGGGGATGGTACACCTTGTCAGATAGTTGGCAAGAGGAAAGTGCAGCTGAGATTGCAGATTGACAACACATGGGTGTTGAAGGAGGTCATGCATGTTCCAATTCTAAAGCAGAGTTTGATTTCTGTTGGAAGGTTGGGTGATGAGGGATGCACAATAACCCTCACATCGGATTCTTGGAAGGTTACCAAGGGTGCACTTGTTCTAGCAAGAGGTAAGAAAGTAGATACTCTTTATCAGTCTACTTATATTGCTAATTCTACTTCTGGTTTATCTACTTCAACTGTAGATTCGAAGATGTGGCTTAATAGGCTTGGTCACATGAATAAGAAGGGAATGGACATTCTTGATTCAAAAGGTATGTGTTCAAATTTAGAAAGCATATATAGAGTTCATTACAGAAAAAGGAAATTTGATGCTTTTGATAGGAATAAAGAAGCCTTGGTGTTTATGGAAGAGATGAAGGATAGAGATCAGTCATAGGGGCTGAATAAATTTGAGTAGGGCAGCATGGACAGAGGTTTGATCCAAGATGAGCTCGCAAATGAAAAATTCATCACTTGTAGAAAAACACAGGTACCGATGCTGGTGCTCCCATGGCATCGACGTCGACCAGACAGAAACTGACATCAGTCATGTGTAGACCAGCAGGGTCGGTAGGTCAGGTAGGAAAAGTCCAACATCAGTCATTAGGACCGACGTCGATAGGAGGGACACTGGCATTAGCTAGGGAAATGACGTTGGCAGTCAGGGTCAGTGCAGGGAACTAACATCGGTCAAGAGCAGACTAGGAGATGGCCGAGATCGGTCACTAGAATGGATGATGGGTGGATAGTTAGCTGTCAAGGAGTCTCAAACACCCATATGGAGGTCAAAAATGGTAAGTGAACCTCATATTCATTGTTCACCTTCTTTATATTGCTTACTGATAGTCAAAAACTAGGAAGATGGAAGAAGCAATGCAGGTAGAATCCAAAAATAGTGGGAGCTTGACATGGATGAGGAGTGTGAGTCCTTGGAAAAGAACCAAATAGGTATTCATTGGTAGAGTTGTCAGCTGAAAGAAAGCACTGGATAGAGGGATGGATTCCCATATTAGAGAAGAGAGTGGATGGACACGTAAGATAGAAGGCTATGGTATACGGTCTTGATTAGGCTATAGACAATGGAGGTTTGACCATTGTATTTTATCTTTACCAGGTTGGATAATATTAGCTACATTATCCTATTACTATATTGTGTTACTTGTTGTAGGGTTCCATATACAGGGAGTTTTCTGAGCTAAGGGTAGAGTTGATTCAGAAGTATGTCATGAAGAATTTGGGAGCAGTAAAATTCTTTTGGCATAAGTGACAAGTATAGCATCATAGGTTTGTATGGTGGTTGGTCTTCAAGAGTGAATTTAAAGAGGGATATAGAGCCAAAGGAACAAAATAGATGGTGTATAGGTATAGGTACAGTAGCAGCTATTTATCTCCAAGTGGTAGATTGTTAGGGTGTGGAGCTAAAAGCTTCAACTATTTGCAGACACGAAGAAGAGGATGCTGAAGAACTAGAAGAACCGGCATCAGCAGCATGACCGACGTCAGCCAGATACAGTATAGAAGGCATCTGGCATCGGTAGCTAGTCGGCCGACGTCGGCAGCACCAAGCAAGTAGGGACTGGTGTCAATCACTTGTGTATTCCAAAACTACTGTTGACGAACAGTCAGTTAAGTGAAGTGAGTGTTTGCATGTCAAATGACTAATTATAGTCATGAGCTGCATGTCTAATTATTGTAGTTAGATTTCTATTTTTGTAACCATGGGATTCTATTTAAAGACCCATGAGGCATGTATTGTAATTACCAAGAAGGCAAGTAAAAGCATTGATGCAAGCAAGGTCAAGAAGATCTACAGGTGTAAGGTCAAGGAGATCAACTGAAGCATTCAAGGAGGGATAACAACTCAGGATATAGAGTTGTTGTGTTAAGCAAGAGAGAGAGGGAAGAAGGTCTTAAGGTGTGGCAAGCCTTTGAGGTGGAGGAAGAAGTGGCATCTTCCTTATTGTATTTTCTTCTAGTAATATCTAATACAAGAGTGTGTATTGTCTCTCAAATTCTTTGTTGTCTCAAGTTTCTAGTTACTTATTCATTTTGATATAATTCCATGTTTAATTGCTTATAAGAAAGTAATCAATTGTGCTTCCATTGGATAAGGGGTCACCTAAGGAGTGGTTTGTTTATGCCTTCTCCTTTTACTCACAAAATATTGAACTAATTGAAACCTAATTGATAATTCAAAGGTTAGTGTTTGAGGACACCACTATATTGGAAGAGGAGCTAAGGGACATGTTGGGAGAAAAAGGGTTAGTGCTCCCAACATTTTTTGAAGAAAAAATCTAAATAGTGAATCTATTGATGAAGATGATGCCACTTAAAAATCACACAAGTAGAAGAATTTGGCTGAAAATAAGAAGTTACTACACCAAGTTGAGAATGGAACCCTAGAAGAAGAAATCCCTACCCATATTTGGGTAGATACAAATAAGGGTAGTAGATAGGTCATAAAATCACACTATGACAAACATAAACATTATTGAGCACTATTAAAAACTACAAAGATAGATATAATCTCAGAGGAGGAACCCAAAATTTCCACTCTAAGCACCTATTGGTTTGATGTATAATTGGCATGTATTGTTGATCTACTAAAATGATTCCAAGACCTATTCCTATAAAACTATAAGGATATGAAATACATCCACCCATCGCTTAGGAAGATGAACATCAAACTAGTCAATGACATGAGACCAATCAAGAAGTGACCCTATAGAATTAACCCAAATATTCATACCAAGGTCAAAACTAATATCAATGGCATGTTAGTTGTAGGATTTATCTACCCAATACATGAGTCTAAATGGGTCAACCCTATGGTCATTAACATAAAAAAGGACAGCCACATTCAAATTTGTGTTGACTGTAGGATGTTAATTACTTCTTGCATGAATGACCCCTTATGAACTCCATTCACAAACAAAGTATTGGAAGACATCATATGCTATAAAATATACATGTTTATTGATGGATTTTTAGGTTACCATCAATTCCATATTGAGGAGGAAGACAAGTAAAAACCCACCTTTTTGACTGAGTGGTGATGTTTTAAACATAATGTGATGCCCTTTAGGCTAAAGAATATGCTAGCAATTTTTAGTTGAGTGGTGATCACCACATTTAAATGATTTATTCAAAAGTTTCTCTAAGTGTATTTAGATAATTGGACATTTTATGGATTGGTAAAAGATCACTATGACAATTTGTTCCTAATAGTTTAAGGATGATGATAGTTATAAACTTATTTAAATCTTAAGAAGTGTATTTTTGTGATGGTGTTTGGCATATTGCTCTGGCACATCATCTATAAGGATGGTCTACTCATTGATCTAAAAAAAATTACAATCATCCTTCAACTTGAAACACCATCAATACAGAAATATGTCCACATCTTTCTTGGACATTATGGATATTATAGGAAGCTTATAAGGAATAATGCTAGGATTACAACACCACTAAAGGAACTATTATAGAAGGATGGCCCATGCTATTGAGGCATGGCACATGAGGATGATTTTGAGACCCTAAAGCTAAAGTTGGTAAGTACATCAATACTACAATTTATCGACTAGTTAACTCCCTTCTATGTCAATTTTAATGCATCTAGTACTATACTCAATGCTATTCTAGCATAATCAAGATAAGGGAAAATAGATCATCTTATTTATTTTTTAAGCAATAAACTGACCAAGTTAGAATAATGTTACACCATGACTAAGTTCAAGGAAATTACCATGGTCTACACCTTATATAATTTTATACAATATTTGTTGGTGACCCAATTTGTCTTCAATATTGATAATGAGTTGCTTAAGTACCTAGTGAACAAGCCCATTTTGTATGGGCACATTTTTTGATAGATCATATTATTCCAAGAGTTATACTTTTCTATTGTAGTCAAGCCTAAAAAGTAAAACTTAGGCCTAAGAATTCTATTTCACATCAAATATAGAGATGTATTATCACCAATTAAATATGATATACCCAACACACCACTCTATAATGTGAAACATATACCAAAATACTTAGCATAGATCAAAACATTTCTAACCTCTAGATCTATACTTTAAGCCATGATAACTAAAGAAAATAAGTAACTCATTATTTTATCTACCCCATTTCAACTCATTTTTAGGGAATTGTATAACTTGGATAGTGACAAGATCATGTAATGATGTGTCTTAGAGCATAAATGTGACCAAGTACTATAAGAAGCACATGATGGGATTACTAGAGGCCATTATGCTGGAGATGCCACAATGTAAAAAGTTCTACAATATTTAATGATGAAAACTAATACACAAAAAAGTGTGATGTCTTCTAGTGGATAGGAAAACCAAACCATTGGGATGAGATTCCCCTCATCCCCATTCTTACACAAGTACCATTCAAAAACTGGCCCACTAATTTTTTTGGCCCTATTACTTCCACTACAAGATGAATAGGCATAAGGTATGTTCCAGCTACTACAAATTATTTTAATAAGTGGGAAAAAGTGAAACCAAAAAAATACTATATAGCTATGATGATAACAATATTCATTTTTGAAAACATTATCAATAAGTATGGGTACCTTCTCAACTTTACTAGCGATCATGGCACACATTTCACCAATGAAATAATTTATATCTTGCTATCTGAGTATATGGCAGCACACCATAAAATGATACCCTACCACCCCCAAGGGAATGGAACCATGGAATAATTCAATAAATTACTGGGGACATGCCTAATAAAAATATATGACATTGGTCATAAGGATTGGGAATACCATGTATCAACTATGTTATGGTCCTATTGCATGACATATAAGCACCTAAACAAAGCTACACCATTCTAAATAGTGTATTTTGAAGAGGCTATTTTACCTATGGATTTCCTAGTGACCTTGTTGTGTATCATGCATATTGGCTAATTAGATGACCAAGAGTCATTAAGTTCATGCCTAGAAAGTTTGCAAAGATTGGATGAGACATGTGCCCAGTCACAATGGAGCTAGCAAATAAAGAAGGCCCATAAAAAGATATGGAATGATAGGCACATCAAGGGTAAGGTGTTTATATAATGTGCATTGGTCCTCTTGTATTATTATAAGTAATTAAGGCACCCAAGTAAATTGTATATCAAGTGTAGGACCTTATGTAATCCACAACATCTTATAGATTGGTACATGTAAATTATGCATGTTAACTGGTGAAATGATCCTTGGGAATTTCAATAGCAATAGAATGAAATTATACCATCAATATAATGGCACTTATGCCCTCTAATTTTGGCTTTGGGGTTAAAATTCAATAATTTTATATTATGACCATAATAAAATTGGTATGAGCCAAATATTTGCCTAATGTTTTGTTTTTTTTGTGTTGTTTGAATAAGCAAGGCACTTTCAGGCCCACAATAGAACATGCATGGCACTTGCACTCACATAAATATAGTTGTGTGAGTTGAGTCCTATTAATTTTTAAGCACCTATGGCTAGATACCTCAATTTTTTGGTACATGTTAAGTTTATTAAGCTAATTGAATTACAATTATAATTTGATGAGTAAAGTGAACATGAAGGTGTTTATGCATAAGAGACCAAAAAAAGGATATAGTGAGGTGTTAGGTGACTATCACAAGGATTTGTATGGGGTAGGGGAGGATACATAAAGAGATATTAAAGTGTATAGAAATTGACCAAGATAGTAAGGCATGCTTAAAAGGAAGTGCAACACCAAATAAGAGATGGAACTTGAGAGGCTGAATTGTGTACATGTGAAGCACTACACCTAGGTAACTAGAAGGAAGGTGAGGCTCATGCCAAGATGAATAAATTAAAAATAAGTGACCATTTTGATATCTAGAACCCACCCAATATTTTGTAGGAAGTGATGATTTTTATTTCCTTTCACTTCCCCATAAAAACTATTAGCAGATTCAATGCTGTGGAATGATGATGGAAAAAAAAGATCCACATTAATTAGTAGATGGTAGTGGATTTTAGAATATTTTGTAGATATAAATTATGGGTGCCATTAATTTGGTAGATTAGAATAGAGTGTAAGATAAAATTTGGTAGAGGTAGGAAGTTTACTTAATATTTTTAAGAGATTAGAGCAAGGAGCCAAATCTACTAGAAAGAGAAAATGAGTTCCCCACATCCTTACTAAGTGTGAGCAAAGGAGTGAATAGGAGATTCCATCTCACCCTAAGGTGAAGAGGAGGGAAATGGACCAAATTTTAAGGGGAAGTGAGAAAGTAGAGGATTTGATAGGATAACCAATCCACCATTAAAGGGGTAGGAAGTTCAAAATCTAAACACACAATCACATTTATTGCAACTATGAAGTAGACCAAACACCATTTTAAGATTTAATAGGGTCAATTAGCCACACTTTAACACTATAATATTTAGGATGGGGAAGAAAATAATGAGCATATAAGTACTAAAATTGCACAAGGATGTGAATAAAGTAAAAGGAGTGAGAGAAGTAATTGCCACAAAATCTAAGACACAAATTGTAGAGGGAGTTAGCATCATGAAGATTATTCCAATCAAGAGGTAAAAGCTCACCTATTGAGAAATGGAATATCCATCAAAAGTCATGGTATGGGAAAATGGGTATACTTTACCCATGTGTATAAGTTAAAATACTACAACCATAGAATGGGCATCAATGAACAAGAGATAAATAAAGACTAGATGGTGGATAAAGGCAAAAAGACAAAGGAAGGAACCATGTTCTTTTATGTCTCCATTAGAGACAAGTTTTAAAATATAGGTACAACATAACTCTTTAATCTACCAAGATTTAGCAAGCCATAAGACTTGGTATATTTCCTTCTCTCATGGGTGCATGGTGACTAATTATATTTTGTTAGATAGTGCATGGGAATTTCTTAGGGCCACATAAGAAAAATCATAGGGTTTCCTTGATTAGGTATGTATATAAGGGATATGATGGATGATGATTTAGAAGTGGAGAGGGTCACAAAGCTCCTAGGCTATTATAATTCAAGATTTTCATTCCCCATAAAAGACATTAGAACCTAGGCATAAGGGAAAAAGTACACATGGTAAGCACCAGACTTTGCCCTGATGGTCAATGGTCAGATGTTATCAAAATCTTCATTTTCATTTCCCACCACCACATGGCACAAGAAGAACCCTTCGACATCTCTAAATTTATTTTAGAAGCTATTATAAAAAATACATAAGAATTCCATCTAGTGCATAAGACTTTTTTATAAGGGTATATTCTTATCCTGATGGTAATGAAGGATATAGGTATGCCATATGGTGATAATGACCACCTATGTGTGTTTACACAAAATCACAAATCCTTAGTGGTGAAGTACCAAGACAAAATTTTCCCCCCATTTTTTCATTTAAGTATAAAAATAGAGCACAAAGGTGGCTAAAAAAGTATGTGAAGGCCTTTAGAAAGGAGTGGTGCATCCCACAAAAACTCCCTCAACAAATTGTGGGAATGATGACCTTCACCATGATGCAAAACTTTTGTGTGGTTCATCTAGCACTCATAAATGGAAATATTTTAGGTTGGCTCTGATTTCCTTATGTTTTTTTAGCCAAATACTTCATGGAAGTGCTTAAGATGATCCAAAACATGTAACAAATTAATATCTAGGCCAAGGTTATAGATTATGATAGGAAGATGATGAGGTGACAATTTATGCACCCTAAAACCAAGGCAACCAAAGATGAGGAGGATAATAGTGATACATCTTACTTTAGTCCTCTCGAGAGGGTTATAATAAATGGGAAATTTGTTTAACTTGTATTATGAAATACAGCTATGTAAGAAGGGCAAAGATATTGACAAAGATGATGATCACCCCGCCTAACCAGTGATGGAGGAAAGGATATGCCAAAAGTCTAGGCAAAGTCACTCCATAAGAAGCAGAGTGAAAAAATAGAGGAAATTATGGAGTGCATACAACTGAAGATAGCCTTTAAGGAACTAATCATGCCATTTGTGCCAAAGAAGCATGTAACATTCAAGTAAGTGACACTTATTCCAATAAGAATTTAAGAAATACTAAGGGATCTATAACATTAACTACCAAGAACATTTAAGACATGGATAAAGAGGTGGCCCTAATGCCTATAATATAAGAATATACTAAAGAAGATAGAATAAGGACTTATATCCTACTAATAGAGAAAGGTGAACATGAGCTCGATACCAAAAAAATCCAAGAGGCCTTGTAAAATGGTATGGCCACAATGCTGAAAGTAACTAATGAAATGGTAAGGCATACCTCTAGCATAATCCTACTAAAGATCCCACCAAAGAAGACAACATTGACATCTAAGGATAAGGCATCCCTAGTGACCCTTCGATCTATCAAGGAAAAAAATCAACCTACAAGAATATGGGACTCAATGAGGAACATATAAACCAAGATTTGTCACTTGAATAAAATCAAAAACTTGATCTTAAACAAAATAAGGCTGAGTTTGAGAAGAGGAGTCCAAAAGTACCCTCAAGTGCATAAACATAAGTAGAGGTGATCAAAAAGGTGCCAAATGGCTCTATCAGATAAATAGAGGAAGTTTATAAAGCACACCCAAGTAGTGAAGGGGTGTTTTAAGCATTAAAAAGGTGATTTTAGTTCCTTAGAGTAATAAAAGGAGATAGTTGAGGAACACTAACAACAACAAGGTGACCCTAACACTAAAGAGAGTGGTGGCACTAGTAAAGGGGAAGAAGCGCACATGGAGGAAAAAGTCATTGTCGAAAAGGGAGATAAAGAGATCAACATTAGATAAATGGTGCATAAGGATTGGAAGGAAAAGGGTTTATAATTGTACAAAAATATTCCCCCAAAAGCCATAAAAATAAGGATGAACAAGAAATTTTCATTTTTCCTAGACTATTACATGGAAGAGACCCAATTTGAGGTGCTAAAGGATGAAACTTCAAGCCTAGAGGATACTAAAGAAGGGCATAAATCTCTCTTTATTGACCCCCAGGCCATGATAATAGTCTAATATAGAAGTGTGATAAAAATAAATGTTATGAAAGTAACATGAAATAATGTCATAAATGATGGAAAGGTGTTAAAACTAAAAAAAATCCTCAAGGAAGCAAGAGAGGAAGTGCAGGCAATAAGTTAAAAATATAATATCTTTGTGAGTACATGTATGTCACTAAACCATCTCTATTTATTGACATCAAAAACTCAAACCTATCATATGTAAATAAAATTTATGTTTTGATGGAGTAAATAGTCCCAAGACTCTAGTTAGAGCTAGTGTAAGAATAAGAGGAAGAGAAAGACCTCAAAATCATGCTAAATAAGGAGTTATCAAATAATATCCAAGAAGTGGAGGATATTTTTTCCAAGTTAAAGGAAGGAAAAGATATAATAGATGTAATATTTTCAAACTTCTCCAACCAAGACTCAGTGATAGATACATGTGTGAAGGAAATAAAGGATGAGAAGGATCAACTGATGATGAAGTTGTACTTTGTAGGCAAGGCATAAATGACACAGATCATGGGAAAAATAAATGAGTTGAGAAATTAGATCAAGGCTCAAGAGAGAACCTTGGAAGACATATTTTATGCCATATAGACTAAGTCCTATGAGTAAGGGGAGATTTTAGATGGAAGTGTGGCAAAGGTGTAGGCCAACCTAGAAGCCTTCCAAAAGGAGTTGGATAAAAAAGATACACTTGAACTCACTATTGATTCAATTAAAATTAATATTTTCATGAATGAGATAAAACTATCCATAAAAGGCTTTTTTGAATTTGATGCATAGCTCCAAGAGAATGCACCTAAGTTTTTCACTTCTATAAGTTTAACGACATAGTCTAAGGATGGACTAGGGTTTTTGTATGGGGTAATGCTGGTCCCCTACCTTTGGTTTGATGTATTTTTCATAGTAACCTAATATCCACCTTGGTGCATCTAATATTTTGGCAAGTAGTTAGCCTAATGGTTTTAATAGTCAATTGGATGATGCAATGAAAAACATGTACCATCTAGTTGATAGCTAACCAAATCCTAGATAATCAAGACATCAATGAAGATCTAAAGAAATATGGTAAGTGGAGTGTGGGAATTATGGGATCATGGAGCTGATGATTATGATGGAAGAAATCTAGCTCAATGTTCACATGTAGCCTCCACCATGTCAAAGATGCTCTTGAAGGCTTGTATAAATATTTTGAGCTAGATATAGAAAAAAAGATAGAAAATTGTAGTGAATCTCCAGGGGAATGATTTTGGAATCACACCCTGAAGAGTTTCATTTAGCAACCATTAATGCCACCTAGATATTTTTCTAGGATTAGATATAGAATGGAGGCCACCTTGGCTCCAATTGTATGTGCCCAAGCTCACCTGTGAAATTATGCGCTATGGGTAACATGGTTTTGGATTTAAAATATTATTTTAGACTTTGAATAGATAGTAATAATTTTTTCTTTGAAATACATTTGGGTTTGTCTTGGTTCACATGTTAGTAATATTACTATGGGGTGCAAATGAGTTTGTGTTATATCACATTTTAGCTAGTTATGTTGATATGAAGTTCTTATGTTTCACTATTTTCACATTGTTAATAGAGTCTCTATTTTTTCATAAATTCAACATCATTATACATGTAAAATGTGTATAGATCTACACTTGTGAACCCAACCTTTATTTCATTTACATCTGTTATGTATGGAGGATAACTTGAATCAAATTTGTATTATGACCCACTCAGAGCCTATATGACCTTGGACTTACCCCAAAATGGGCTTGAACCTATGGGTATACCCCTCAACTAAGTTAACATTACATTTTTTGAGCCCCCTTTAAATCCTTGCACCATGGCATAATTATCCCAATGTGGACCCCAATTTATTTTCAACTGTACTTAGGGTGAGCGCATAGGTCCTATGCCTTATGTGAATTGATGTCAACATAGCTAAGTGCTTAAATGTTGAGATAAAAATAAGTTATTATATGCTTTTGCTTATTTGTATAAAACCCCAATAGAACCAAATAAGTACCATGGATCAATCAACCCAACAAATCCCCTTTGATCCAAAAGGGTAAAAAAGAAAGACAATCTGGATATATGATTATGAATTCATCAAACAAACTTTGAAAGAACTAAAACTAGTGTACTTTAACTCATGGTAGTCATCAAAACTAATACTACTTCATACAAAATCCCATCATGTGAGCTCTATCATAAATTATAATGAATATCATCAAGGCCTTCTCATCCTATGTGATCATCTATACCATACTATAATAGGACATGATCAAGGCCTATCCTAATACATCAACCTATATAAGGCTTCATATAAAATCCCATCTAATTGACTAACTTGTATTCTGTATGGCATAACTCATAGATGTCCAATAATAAATGATGACCTTTACTCAACACTACTAGTGCTAGCAACCTTTATCAACTAGTATTATCAACTATGATTTATCTAATACCAACTAATGTTAGATATTATCCCACTATCATGTGAGAGGTGAGAATATGTTCATTGAGAGAAACAAAATTACATAACAATTTTAGCTCCATGTCATTAATATCAAGGATACAAAGGTAAAAATGGAAGAAAGAAAGAAAACAAGACCAAAAATGGTACTACAATAGATCCTGATCTTGAGCTTGATAGCTGACATAATATGAGTGAATCATTCATCAATAAACATATAGCATCAAATATAGAGGGACAATAGACCTCATCCATATAAGGTGCCTCCTAATTAAAGGAAGTATCATAATAACTTAAATATATGGAACAACCAAAAGATTTTCCATTAGAATGACCTACATAATTTGATTTATCTTTTTTTATGTGGATAACATGGTCATCAAGAAGGGCATACATTTGTGACATGGCCAATTCCATGATATTTATAACCATTATTCCCTAACACACACACACCTCATTTTAAAAATTCTAATAGAGACCCATTATCAATAAAAATATTTATTTAGGGTTATATAAACCTTAGAATTCCATGATATAAATTTATTCATAAAAAATTATAAGGTTTTATTTATAAGTCTAAATTTACAAGAGTTCAAATTATAAAAATAATAGCTTGAACAAATATTTTGAATCCTTTTTAACCTTAGGTTTTCATATTTCCCTTTAAAAATTTGTCTATTTCATTTATGGAGTAATGGAACTAATGTTTTCATCCAAGTATTCCTATGTTTTTTTTCAAATCACTACAATACTATTGGAAAATATTTGTTAATCATTAATGATTAGGCCCTACCCTTATTACACAAAATAGAGAATCACCACATTAATTTAAGCCTTCATCATTCATGAAAATTTTCTAAGTCTTTGAGTTTTTTGAGTTCTAAGACGTTGACATGTGGCATTACCATTCTAAAAGAACCTTTGATGCTTCAAAGAAAATTTGGAGTGATTTAAGTCTCTAAGCCCTAAGAGCACACCATATGGCACATTTTTTTTACATAGAACCATAGAAGAATTAACACATTCTAATAGTTTTGAGTTCCTAAAGTCTAATTTTACTAAGATTTCAATCCTTGATAGCATGCCATGCAACACATTTTCATTTACCCAAAACCATAAAGGGATTAAAACAAATATGATTATTCAATGGTCTTGTGGATCTGAGTCTCCATGCCTCTAAGGCCCCAATATTGTGCCACCTATTGACATTCTATTACACATACATTTTTTATATATGTACATATTTTAAAAGGATCAAGCACCCATGTTCTTGTCCATGCAAGTCCCTATAGACCTAATGTTTTTCTACATGCATAGTTACATTAACTCATGGCCCTAGAGTATATTAACCAAATATGTAAATCTAAAGGTCCAAGTGAAACAAAATTAAACAAGTTTCATAATTTGGGAGATGTACGATCAAAGTAAACATTAATGAGTTTGATAATAGGGAAAAAAATGTGGGTAAGTGAGAATTTCACAATTATCTAGAATATGATGATTGGACACATAAAAATAATGAATAATTACCATTTGGTAAATAATTAAACCCATCAAATATGACTAACACACTCAAATTGAAATGAGAACAAAATTAAAGGTCATTATTTGCATTTATGATACATCTATTCATTCAATACTCAAACTTTTGGGTAATATATGTGAAATATGAGTGAAGGTTAGTCATTTTGTCATCAATCTATCAATCAAAATTTTAAATTCTAAGCCCTCAAGCTTCCAAAGAGGCCTATATTTTTTGTAAACATGCAAGAATGAACCAGATGATTTGTATAATAAATTACATGTTTCAAAGTGATACAATATCCTCCTCATCAAATCAAATGTTTTTCCAATCCCCCTTAGTGTAATATTATGTTGGGAACACATAATACATGGACACACTATGTGATAAAGGTTCCCTCAAATTTAAGTTCCTCCATATTTGGCACTCTAGAATTTTATAGAGTCTGTGGCACCCTAATATGTATAAGACCAATTATTTCCATTGAGAAACAATATATTGATGACCTGTTATCCATTAAGAGACAAGGTGTCAATTTAGAAATCACAAAACTAGAGGTAATACCTTACATAGACCTACTTAGAGGTTTATTTTTCAATGGATTTTTTTTTAAAAAAAAATTGTATCTTAAAAAAATTAAAAAAATTAGTTAAATTTATTTCTAAGAGGGATTTTGAAAGGTAATTCAATCTTCAATGGCCTGGGACTACCTATAACTAAGTCTTGGCTAATTTATATCTTGAGGAAAACATAACAGATGGAAAAATAAAACAATGGTTAGTTAAGGGCCAGATACTAAATCCCAAGAGAGGTATATCCTCCAATTTCATTACAAAATTTACAAATGAGATTATGATAGTTATGACCCTCTAGACTATATGGTTTTGAAATCATAGCTTATGTATAAGCAAAATGGGTCCCTTTAATGGACATTATTTTAATTTTTGACAAGTTACATTCCCTAAGGGAAGTCATAAGTTCTAAAATTAAAAAAAGATATGTTGTATTCTAAACATAGGCCAACTAACAATTTT